>JAIPMN010045031.1:0-15395 GCA_020650975.1 Apostichopus californicus | reverse complement strand
CAGTTAGTATACAGTATACAGAGCAGTTACTCCGTACTATGAACAGGTCTGCTTGCAATTGTACAGTAAGTTCATCTGGACTTTGTATCGTAATGTAGCAATTGCTCACAATTTGAACAAGTGACCATATTGCAGTATGATTGGTTCATACGGTTATGATGCAATGCATCCGCAATTCCTCATCTTCAATTAAAACCAAACATGTCCTCGATGTACCCCATCCATACAGAGGTTTACACTGTGGATCTCCATTTGCCCACACTTAGATTTATATTTCCCGGCTTAAATCATTTCCACGTGTACCACATCTATTGCATCGCCACTGACTGCTCCCAGAAACAGTAGAAAATTCTCCTGTCTTGCCAATAAACTTTTCAATGATATTTAAACAATTCATTGTATGAGAGATACCAAGAACTGTATTCGATTTTGTTCGGATGAAGATGGTTAATGTTCGATCCATTTGAAATCTCACGCTGAGGCAGGAAAATAGTTCCACCTATAATCGATGTTAAGGACTCTTTCTTAAAGGGAAAGACAATTGCTCGGTCATTGATACCCAACGGCTAAAAGTCTGACTTATAAACGAGATTGTACCAAATGAAAGATAACTCTTAGCAAGAAAGTAATTATCACTACAGATTAAATTCCGTAATTAAATGACGTCATTTGGGTACCACACCATACCATTTTAAGAAGCCATCATGCTTTGATTCAACATAGTTCCACATGACGTGCACCTCTCTGATTTTGATGATAAGATCACAATATTATCTTTTCATCTCAAAATGTCTTGAAATATTAGGTAACATGAAGACCCCCCCCCCCCCGTCCCCACCCCTTGCAGACCCTTCTCAGGAGTTACTACTATATCCTGGAAGCCTCGCGTGGGTTAGCTTTCATTTTCATTTTCACTGCTTTTCGCGAGACATTGTCTGAATACGTGTGTCGCTGATTTGATATTGCCAAGTTTGTGTGTGACTCTTGGCTTGGTTCAAAAAGCTAAGTAATACCTTGCATTTCCCACCTGTAAATTACTGAAGAACCTTTGCTCTCTTGTAATTGTCTTGTAATTGTCAAAATCAGAATGATGAAAGAATAAAATGAGCTAACTATCAGTACATTGTACAGTATTTGTTCTTGGGTATTTAGAAGCTTTACCCCGTTTTTGCCGTTTATTTATACGTTCGGTTCTTGTCTGGTCGTAAGATCTGTTTCTCGAAGGGATTCAGTCTCCAATATTGCTTAGAAACCATGGCAAATACCGTTATAATATGCATATATATAGTGATACCGTAATCTTTAATTGTTAGGCATTGTATAAGTTCAAAGAACTCGTAACCACACCAATGTTTATGAATCAAGCGAGTAAGGTGACTGAAATTCCCAATGCCCTCGTTGGGTCTATTTGACTCCTCTCAGGGAATTTAAAATTGGTTTACACACTTGGAATAAGGTCGCCATGTAAAAATGCCAAGCTGGGGGTTTTGTCGAGAACAGTTTATGAGCGATGACACTCCAGAAAGAAGAAGCTAATGGGTCGTTTCGAAGACGCCGGGGGAAATGTGTAAATCATTGGTACAATGCACTGTTTCTAGTGTTTAAGTGGCCATTGGGACAACTCAGATTATAGCTAAATAAAGAATACATAGAATATGCCAAAGGGTTTCGTATATGGACAAACTGATCGATTTCTATATACAGATTTGCCGCTTAACGTTTTTGCTAAGACTGATCAGGACATTAACAGACTGATCACCCCGGGTGTATGAACAGACTGATCAGGATATTATAACAGACTGATCACCCCGGGTGTATGAACAGACTGATCAGGATATTAACAGACTGATCACCCCGGGTGTATGAACAGACTGATCAGGATATTAACAGACTGATCACCCCGGGTGTATGAACAGACTGATCAGGATATCAACAGACTGATCACCCCGGGTGTATGAACATATTATGGTGTATGATTGAACTGATCCAAACGCAAGATGAAGAATCGGGGAATATCAACAGACTGATGAGAGTAAATGAACTGATTAATCAAGATAGCAACTGATTTAAGTATACGTAGATTGATCAGGACTGCATATTGTGTACGGGGAGAATGATCAGAACCCGGGACAAAGTATAGTAACAGAACCCCGAATGCGACTCAAACCAATGAAATAGTGATAACCTATCTTTATTTATTCTAGTGATATTGGGCCTATTTGACATGGTCACGGCATCCCAGAAGACCAGAGGTAGCCCTGCCGCTTACTCTCCTCTCCCATAAATATTTACCTATATGTTAACCTACCCAAAGTGTAATGTAAAAGATGGCTTAAGACTTTTCCCTTGAAAAGTCATTGAAAATATAATTCCGGCTTCTGGCTTCAGTTTTAAAAACCATGTTATGTTGTTGTTGTTGGTAGTGGTGGTGCATATAGCTTAATTGAAAAAGATTCCTAACGCTCGTGAAAAAAAGCATCGTTATTTTCATATATCACACATGTCAACTCTGACTCTCTCATCACCAAAGGACCATCCTCTCATTGAATGCCCCTCCTCTCTCTCCACATCACCCCACCCCCTCGCACCACAAGCCCCTTCCTCTTTACAGCTCTTTGTCGACAAGTTATTGCAAGAAATCTACTTCCGCCTCCTCTCATGTTTACCTTAAGTTCAAAGGACCTGGCCTCGCACAAACAGTTGAAACGATATGATCATGAATACGAAAGGCAGTGCTCGAAACGTTAACTTGATATTAAACTCACCTGATCTTGTACTGTCCAAAACTTATACCTTCTTTCTTCATTCCCGCTATTAAACTCAGAAGCCTAACTGATTGTATTTATATCCTCCATGATAATATATAGTGCACTAAATCATCAACAAAAGTAGATTCAACTATATTCGTCTACAAATGTAGTCTTGAAGGTTGAATAACGGGATTGAAGTCTTTCGGACGGTTTGTTTTACTATGTCTCCGATTGTCAATCTGTTATGTCCGTGTTGGCTCTATACTGATGTACAGCTATATGGGCCCTGTCGTCCATTCTCATTTATCATTCTCTTTCCAGATTCGATCGATTATCTCTTGTAAGGGCGTTCTACCGCAACTATGCGGACGGATATATGCATGTACACGTGATGTACATAGAAGCAATTTACCAGCCTGAGAGCTGCCACGATTTTACGTCCAAATTAAAAATGAAATGAAACTTAAAGAATAGTGTGACATGACCAATTATACCAACCCGTCGGGACGTCCCATGAACCTCGGGATCCCGGGCCCGCAGTGAGGACCATGCAAAATATCATCAATTATATTGTGCCTTGACTTGCACATCCATATAATATAATTCAGAGTTTTGGATTTACAATTACATGGGACCGTTAAAAGTAACAAATATTTTTTGTCTCACCCGATCATTCCTTATTATAAGTTCTTGTTGCTACTAGTAAATTTCTGTCTCAGCCTGATTTTCAAATCCGCGAATATTAAACCCAGACTTCTGAGTCATGAGAGTTTGAGTATAGATTGACTACTATATATAGGCTATTAGGGGCAATGCGCAGTATATGTTCGGTTTTAGTTTGATCCAGTCTTGTCTATGATGACTAACTACATTTTATAAATTTTAGTGAATACTACACTATACACATTTCATTGACATCATTAACATAATGTTTCGTAGATTAGCACAGGTTACCGTATATAGGTATAGGGAGGCTAGAATGTATGTGTTAAAGTCAACTAGCACAGTCCGTTAATGGACAAGGGTGTATCCATATGTTATTTTTCCTATTTGTGGTCAGCTCCCTGCACTCTGGCCACAGGGAAGGATGCATTATGAATTTGAAGTATTGGCTAGTATATTGATGTTATTATATTCGTGACTCGCAAGAACATACCTCGAAGAAGCAGCAGCATAAGAGGTCAATGAAGGTCAATAAAGGTCAAGAGATTGAGAACATCGTTCACAATAGGCCCAGTCTCGATCCTGCCGAAACAGTAAGGGTGACAGTTGCGCATAAAAGGAAGCACATTAAATTGACTATAACCGCCATGAAGAGAGCTTAATGAATGGCTTGTATTTTCGTTGACGAAGGAATCGTTAGTTGGTGGTATGAAATATAACGCCTGCCTTGACAAGAAAAGGAAACACGTACACAAAAAGAAGACAACGATCGAGAAACCCATGCAACGCTTGCATACAAAGGTAAATGGAAAATCGAACATCAGTGGGTACAAATCTATACGTTCATGTTTCGTATTTGTAAGGGCTAAGTATATAGGATTTCCTTAATCCTATAGACCACAAGAATGTGCCTTGACTATCGTCACGAATATCATGACGTCATATCAAGGATTCCTAATCTATGCCGGTAACCAACAACGGGAGAAAAGGCGAAAAAACATTCCTTGCAACAAAACCGTTTCCATGACAACATCCAATGATTCAGAAGGTCGCATTGTCTAATGAAACGCAGCTTGACAATCGGAAGCAGGAGTCATCCATAATCCAGACCTATATTCTCCAAGGGGCCGAAATATCAAGAACATATACATCATGAAAGGGGGGGGGGCAGCTATTTATACTCCCGAGATTTTAAATAACTTGAAGATAACGATTATATCAGACATTGCGGCGAAAATACGGACAAGTGATAATTTAGTGCCCAAAACACCAGGTTTGGGTAGCCCACGTTTGTGTTGAACCCCTTTACGCTTGATATGGTGTGTTTCACCAGGTACTAGCCCACACAATACGATTTAACTGTTAGAGATTGGTCTGCTGAGGTTCAAGTTTGTCTATTTTACATGTTATTATCGTGGAGTGTCAGCTCAGTGGTTAACACCAGTGCCTTCCAAGGTCCCTAGTTCGAGTCACTCCAAGATTAATGTATGTTGTCCAGTTACAGAGTTGTTGACAATTAACAATTCATAATCATGGACGTTAAATATGAATCTAAGAGACTGACTTCGGTCAGCTTGCGGCTTTGATAAGCCAATGAGGCTTCTTCGCGAGTTCCTGCTTGCAGGAGGATCTAACATACATACATACATACCTTATAACATACGAGGAGAAGTTCAGTATACTACCGCAAATATATAGGTCAACATTTGCACTTCACAGTTTAAAGCAATCGGAACACGAATTTCACGCTGCAGTGCACCGGTATCAATGTTGAAAGGAGAGTAAAAGGTAAATGATCCCGAAATTGTATAGACAAGCTTATCCCAAATCCATTCAAAGAATAATAGATACTTTTACTGGCCCACCCCCAGCATAAAATAAATTCCTTTGTGCTAAGTACAGAACGAGTCACTCATGCAGTTACCCACGTTCTGGTGTAATTAGGGGGTAAAACTTAATGAAGACCTTAAGTTATGCCCTGTCTACACACACACCCTTGTTTTGTTTCAAATCCACATAAGCGTGATCCAAGCATTTTGGATCTTGCACCAGAAGTTGCTGTTTGTTGCAAACGGTCCTGTTACATACATGCAGTATACGATCGCCGAAACGATACATATAAAGATGTATGTATTTTAGATCCTCATGCAAGCAGGAACTCGCGAAGAAGCAATCATTGGCTTATCAAAGCCGCAAGCTGACCGAAGTCAGTCTCTTACATTCATATTTAACGTCCATGATTATGAATTGTCAATTGTCAACAACTCTGTAACTGGACGACATACATTAATCTTGGAGTGACTCGAACTGGAGACCTTATGATTGGAAGGCACCAGCGTTAACCACTGAGATGCCTTTTTAGTAGAAATGTTATTTACTGCCATTTGTTTTACTCTCTATCTCTCTCTTTCTCTCTTCCTTTTGCCTCGATCGAACGCTAGATGACTGTTTCATCTCTTGGTACTTAGAGACGCACACAGTTCAAAGTCATTATATTGGACGCCATCTTCTTTTTATGTCTTTATGAAGTTACGATAATGGTCTAGACGATTGCCATCTCTTCTTTGTAACCTGATCTTTCTTTGCAGACTTTCATTATAATCAAATGAAGCAGCAACCAGAGACAATAAGTGCTGCAGCTATGAATTTGTTGCGAATAAATGATTTATTATATATAATCGAAACAGCATGAGTTATAACACCAGGCTATGACGTTTATTAGCTGTTGATTGCCTATAATATTGCTATTTAATTGAGTTCTCGCCAAAAATCTATAGCTCAATATTTCCGATGACGGGAACCGTTTTGTCTAGTATGGCGTCCGTGGCCCTTTCTCTACATTTCTGCAGGCCGGATCAATTAAAGAACCAAGACTTTTACAGCTGTTAAATTTTACTAATAAGATTGTAAGCTGTACAATTTGGAAGGTCCCTATACCATGTAATTATTGCTCTAGGGTACTGAAATTTCAGATTTACTATTTATTACTGGTCATTCTATGGAGCAGATTATCCCGAGTAGAGAAAATAACAAAAACATGAAAACATGTTCAATAAACTCTAAATATATATATATTAATTAATAAAGCAACTCTATTCCATCTTCAATAACTCTACGTTTGTAACCTGTGACAATATTTCTGCTCATATGGGTTATTTTATTACACATTTAATGTCGTAATATACGCGAAAGTGACAAACAAGCACACCACACGGACGAATCTGTTGACTACATGCACAGACATCGATCGATAACATTAAAATACAACTTTTGTGTGACCAGAGGTTGCATCTTAAGGAATTTTAACTTTGAACGAAATATTCCTTACATGATTGTAAGAGTTTTGAAATAATGGTATTTTTTTCAGTGCGTAAAGTAGTTGCAACAATGGGGGGTGGGGGACACAGCCCTTAATTAGGGGGGCACAAGGTTTATTTGTGAATGCCGTCTTGGTGGAGGGGTGTATGGGGAGGGAGGGGGTGTCCCCCTCCCCTTTGATAAAGTTTTGATTAATTAAAGGTCATTAGACGCAATCTGGTGCAATATTTTGCAACTTGAAGTAACTTTATGTTCAAGAATTATCGGGCTTAGTCTGTCCGATATCTATGTGTTTAATTGAGGCAGTTTTCGTTTGAGTATTTTGTTAACACTACAAATCGCAATTGGGGGGATCTGGAGGCACGATTATATATTGGGAAGGCACGTGCACGTCCCCCCCCCCCCTCCCGCACAGGCCACCCCTCGGCGACGCCACTGATGTAGAATAGCCTAATAGACATCGATAGGCATATGCAATAGCCTAATAGCTTAGAATAGCCTAATGGATATTGAAAGGGCTCTATATAGGATAGCCTAGTATAGCATAGAGCAGCCGAATAGACTTCGATATATAATAGCCCAATTAGCAATAGCCTAATAGCTTAGAACAGCCTAATGGATATTGAAAGGGCTCTATATAGGATAGCCTAGTATAGCATAGAGCAGCCGAATAGACTTCGATATATAATAGCCCAATTAGCCTAGATTAGTCATTAGATAGCCCAATAGAATGCAATATCATACAAGGGCCAAATGGACATCGATATGGCCATAAAATATTCTGATACATATCCAAGTTATCAGCAATATATACACAAAGACGATTGATCGTTAAACATATGACCAACATATCGGCCAATCAACAATCGCCATTTCCGAATCACATCATTGCTTGGATTTTAATCATAGTTCAGTCAACTTTTTTAAAGATGCAAGAGGTACTCTCGATTAAATGGGTTTAAATCAACATAACCTTATCACATATATAGGCCTATATATACCGCTGACAATAATCCCTGTATTTGACGGTAAACTTAATTAATATCTCCCTCACACAAGATATCTCTACAGGTGTTCTAGTCGCTACCTGTATCAAATACTTCCAGATATATGTCACTGTTCCATAATCATATGATAAATATAAATAAATCCCAGTTTGACCCAATGGAAAAAGGAAGCGCCTGTTGCGTGACGTATACCAATTACCAGAAACGAAGAGAGCAGTTTTATATTAATAGACATAATGATGGCCTCCAAGCTAAACATATTCAAAGGCATGTCATTTAATGGACGGATGAGTGGTTGTAATATAAGATAATTTAAAGATACTGTATAAAAAGAATAGTATATTTTATGTATTCCAAACCTATTAATTATGATGGAGTTATGAAATTTATAAGGTTGTATGCTTGGAATTAGTGATTTCATTTCATTGCGTTGTCATGCAGTTAATCTTTGAATTCATCGGTCTTCAAATGATGTTTTTATTAGACTTTTTTTTCAAATTTTGATAAATTGGTTTAGACAAACTATATGTCTGTTTTACTTTGATTACTTCTCAAAAATGTTCTCACAAAACGAGTTTATGAATAATCTCAAGCTACGTATATTTGAAGGAGACCTCCAGCGAGGGCACCTACAAATCGATATGTCAATATATCAGGATAAATATCCTGACTTAATGAGCCAAAACCCCCTCCATTGGTACCTCCCATTTACTCTTTCTGTTTCCCGTTCCCTCTTATATTGCTCTCTCAACCAGCACCCCACCGCCACCACAACCCCAGACAGAACCCAATGCCCAGTACAGACTGCTGCAGTTACATATAGACATGAATTGAATCTACATGTTCATCGTGCATTTACAACCATGGTGACATAATGAGCACGGCTGAACAACAGTACAGCGCTAACGAATACATTTGCCAACAACTTAATTTATTGTATACGATATGATAGAACCTAGCCGTCCAACTAAACATGATATCCCCTATTTCCTTGGTGAAATCCCTAATTTAAAAGTTAAGGAAACACATCCCAATTCCTACTTCGCTGAGAGGGGAAACGGTTACCGAGTTTGCCAGTGCCAATTAATCAGCAATGGCTGGACATGTAAGGATGGGTTATATACCAATTAGATATGAAATATTAAAGCAGTGGTATTTTTTTACCAGTCTAACAGGCTTTTCCGTATTTAATACAATTGTCTGATGGGTTAATAGATTCAGCCGCTAATTGCCTAATATTGATGTGTAACAAACACCTCGGGCGAGTTTCTTTGTTGGTGGCCGCAGGGTTTTGAGATTGACAGGCTATACGTGTGGCTGGCCACAGCTTTATTTTTAGAGGTTAGTTCTTGTTCGATTTCTTGTGCGTTTGTGATGTTTTAAATTATGAATAGAGAGCACACTGCGAATATGTCAATCGGTAGTGGCTTTACAATGGATAGCGGTCATGTACTTATTGAGAATCACACGAGAAAGATTTCGTTGTCGATATAGCACCAACTTGTAAATTACAGTATATTTCATTCCTTGGGTAATAATTTATGACTCCTTATTAGGTCTTCTTTCCTTTTCTAAAAAGACATCGTTTACGAGTTTTCGCATTTTTCTTCAAATAATACCAAGTTGTTAATGGTTGATAGGCTATTTAATGAAGTTTAACAATAAATTATGCTATAGGAATATAAATAGTGTAACTTCTTAAGGTAGATATTCATATATTAATGCACTCAATATCTTCAGAACGCAAGAAAATAATTTCAGATATGAAATGTTATCTAACTGAAATGCACATGTTCAAAAAATGAAGGGATTAACGAGATTTCATGTGCGTAACGATTATAATGTATGTATGTTTGTATGCTTATGTGATCTTCCCGCAAGCAGGAACTCGCGAAAGAAGCCATGGGGGCTTATAGACTCGCAAGCTGACCGAAGCCAATCGCTCGGCACACATCCATTTAACGTCCATGTCGGGAAGTTGTTATTGAACAACACCCTTGCCAGACGACACACCTTGCTGTACAGCCCCCAAGAGGTAAGAAACCTCGGGGGGGGGGGGGTTGGGAGGGGCAGACCCCCTCCCCCAAGGCTTCCATGGTATGAATTGAACCGTAGCCACGTCAATCATCTACCTTGTTTGGGCTTTCAATTTGGAGCATACTCAACGTTACAGTTGACACGGTACACGATAACCAACACTATAAGCAGTACAATGTATACTTCGTTGTGACTTACAACGAAATGTTTGTTTTGCCATGTTTTTCATTCATCCTTTAATTGGCGATATTTCATAAGATGAGGATCGGAGCGTTTGGCAGATGTGAAACACTTGTTCGTATCCTCAGCGAGGACACCGGCTGTAATGAGATCCACGTGTATGTATTACCCTAAACAGGAAGTCTGTACGCATTAGTAAGTAAATACTACAGGAATAATCTAGGACATACATTAATTGCAAAAAGTTTCGAAGAATTGAACTTAAAGAGTTACTTCGATCGTAAATTAAATGGCGGTGATGGGTAAGAAACTAAGTAAACCATAAGTTTGTGTGTGTGTGTGTGTGTTTGTGTTTGTGTCTATTATTGATTATGATAGGCAAAGACAATAGGTGCAGTGTTTTGGTTATTCGAAATCGATCTTCTTTTAAATTTTCTACTATTATTTTTGTGGACGTTATTCCTTTGTCGCCATCTGCTTTATATAAGTTTTATTTTCTGATTTATATGATGTACAAAAACGGATAACAATGGGGAAATTTTTCTTCAAAAAATGCATTGTTCTAAACGTATGCAATGTATACAGTTGACGAAACGCACATGCCTATTACCACTGACATATATTCCTTTCCCATTCCAAAAATCTGCCACCCCTCCCCAATTCCACTCAGCCACCAACTCCCCCACCCCACCCACCCCAGCATCACAGAACACAAAACCACTAAAAACGATCCAACCTCCGAAACGCCAAAAGAAAAAAAAACATGTGACGTAATAATAATAACAGAAAGTTTTAACACAATACGTACGTGACTATTCGATATACAAAGGCGCTATATACAGAACGATTGCGTACACTCGGGTAGAAGTCTCCTTTAAGAATAAGGACAATCAAACCTCGACGATATAGAACCGTCTTGGAATGAATCAAATAAGAAACTTCCTATATTTGGAATATAATACGATTAGAGAGCTAAAGGAAACTTTAATGAGTACCATATGAGTAAAACATTGGCGAATGTTCCAATTGAAATCTGTAGACACGAGGACAGGCAGAGTAGCATCATCACAGCAACGTGATCTTAATTAGCTTTTGTATTTTTCTATGTGTTTCGTTTGATTGTCTTTTCTATTTGGATCGCCAGATGATACCAAGCTGTCGTGAAAACGACCACCACGTGACTCATTGTCATGGTCAAATTAACTTACCACTGTAAAGACTGAATCAGTGGAACTTCTCTTTTTTCTTTTTTTTTAGAATGAAAAAATGAAAAAAATGAAAGAAACATTTGATCTATTTGTCAATAGCGTTTTTAGGTAACAGTACCGTATATAGCTATAAAGAATATGGTGGCGGTATATAGGTGGTATTGGAGGGTCCACATATCAGGGCCAACCCCTCCCCCAACAGAAGACACACGCACAGACACACGTGCGAACATATACTCGAGGAAATTGATTCCGAGTAAAAGAACCAAATTAATTTGCTTGGCCTCTCGTCACACCGACGTGACACGTTTTCAATCACATTGTATTAAGAATGACAAAAAGCAAATTAACTTAAAAACGTTTCATACGTAAAATATACAACACGTATCATTCAAGAGTCAGTAAGAGCAAGCTAACCTGCCATTATGTCGTCGATAAGGTCTCTTATTCATTGGCGGAAATCAGTAACACGTTTAAAACTAAAACTATATCCATAATTACCTCGCTTTAATATATATTACAGAGTCGTTCCATAGAAGTATACACTGTAATGCTTCATTTAATGTAACAGACTAGAGCTGCAAATAGAGTTTCCCTAAACTAAATTACCAAGGAAGTATGTTACCATGGAGGGGAAGATCTGTTTGTCAAAACATTTGAGGCATGGGGCATATTAGAAATAATGTATTTTATATTCGCAATGATATGCATAGCTCTAATACAGTCTAACGTTGTGGTCAGCACCCCTTGGTGTCGAATAATCATTTAAATTGGCACTTTAAATTGAAGTACAAAATTGATACCGACCCAGCTATACAGCAGATTTGAGCTAAACGAAAAATCCTGTATTTTCCTATATTGGAATTATATTTCTCTCTTAATATGATAAATTAAAAAAAAAGAAAAAAAAGTGTGCCCTGCCTATACATTTTGCAATCGACTACTCTGACGTTACAAATGATTTGATATCGATGACGAACTATGAATATCAAACCAAAATATCGGCATGATGACGTCACATATTTTCAGCACATTCATTACAATGAATGTCTAATAGTATGGGGGTTTTTTGGGGTTGGAAAATCCAAACCATTGATCACTTTTTCGAAACCGTATTAGATTGAACACTTGAATGTTTTCAATCTTTATGAAAGCAAGAAGATCGTAATCCATATACCATGGGACGCCAAAAGATTAATAAAAATTATGTCATGAAAGACACCAACCATATTTCATTTGAATATTTTTCTGTGCATAATGTAAACAGACACGTATAGTCTGATAACATAAACCATATACACCGGTTATACATGATGCTGATGTAAAATGACATGTTAATTAAAGTTATCAATTTATGAAAATTATAAAACTCAGTTTCGAGTTGTCGTTCAATATGTTTCAGGAGTGTAGGCGGCCACTTGGAGCAGCTTTCTCGGTGCAGAGGTAAAAGGACTTGAAATGTGAAGACACGATAGACGAATACCAAAAAAAAAAACATTGACACACAATCAACGTTAAAGGTTTGCATTGTCTTGATAATAATATTGCGGTTAAAGTATATATACTACTTCATAAAAAGTTGGTCTGATATTTAAATGAAATTTACCTAACTGCCGTTCTTTGATACCATTGATGGAGCCGGGATATTTCACCGTGAAACTTTTGTAACCCCTTTGGGGAAATGGTCACGCCGGTTGATGATTGAAAGAAGAAATTGATCTGCATTTATTAGAAAAACTCATAAAGGATTTTTTTTAACTTATTTAGTTTCGAGACTTTAGAGTATTTAGTTGTCTTCGTCATGGAGTGGAGTCTGAATTCCCTAAAAAACTGTCGGATGAATTGACGGTTTTGGTTTCTAGGGAGTTCGGAATGGTGTAAACCGCAAATGAGAAAAACTTTCAGGTCAATGTAAACGTTATAATCGCTTTAGTGCTACAGTACAAGCAGCCAGCATAGACCAACCAGTTCACATAATGTAAACGCGTATACAAGCTAGGGCAGACTACCGGTATGGTCAACATCAATCCTAAAGATTGAAGCAGATCGGGAAAATTAATTCTAGATTAAAAAGTCAACAAAACACTTCAACAATATGTCGTAAGTATTATAGAATAATCGGCAGTTGCTATATATATATAAGTACATTATACATATAGACGGCATACTATAGCCTTGTACATTGAAAGTTTCGATCGGTCCTAGCTATTTGACCCATATCATGGTATCACTGAGTACGGTATGGCGCATTTCCATCAACATTTATCCTACACCTTTCAGTTCAGTCAATACCTGGGTTTGTAGCCTATACGTATGGTAGGTAGACCAAGTTTGATATTTCCGCTTAACACATGCATCTTCGAAAAAGACGCAGATTTCTACCTCAAGACGTCACAGTTGAATGCCGAAGAATCGAATAATGTTAAATTGTGGTTGGAAGTTTAGTTCATTCACTGCTCCACGCTCATTCACACCAAACCATTAGCTAGATATTAATACAACTTATATCACCGAGCTCATTCGCTTCTCCACCGTATACTTACTGCGCTATAGTAATTTCTACACCAATCACTTTCATTACACTAAGGTTGGTTGCACCCGAATTCATCACTAAACCACCTCACTCACTCACCAATACACCAAACCGAGTTCTTTCTTACACCAAGCTCTTACACACATATATCCATTCTTGTAGAAGTCCTAGACAGAACTGACCACGTGCTATCTGCAACATCAAATCTACTATACGCTACGATATATTTATCTCTTTTTCTTTATTGTTTTCTCATGTCTCCTTACAAGTCGCCCCCTCCCCTCCCTCCCCCTCCTCATGATCTCACAAGAGTCGCGATCGACGTTATAACATTCTTTGTATTGACGATCTTTCGTCAAATTTAGATCCCTCCCCCCTCCCCCACAAAACCTTCCCATATCACCCTACCCTTTTCACGGCGTAACAAGAACTACCACCAACCATTCCCTCTCTGTCACTAATGAATCATTGAAGCAGGATCATATGTGTGGAGAGACAAATTCAATCTCTCTCTCTCTCAAAAAAAAGTGGGTATCGTCGCTATATAGATGTCACCACATGGTGTCGACATTTACTTTTTGGTTGATAGTGACGGGACGGACACCTAACTTGGTATCTATGTTAACGGATACAGTGTTCAGTGGCGGTTAAGGGCCGACGCCCATATACCACCTTTCATCTACGTGATGAAACGTGTTGAACTCTGGTCCAAGTTTCCAAAGCCGACAGTGTAGAATGACTATAGTTTCTATTGACTGTCGAATGACTGTGGTCTCTATTCAATTTTGAAATAATATTTATCATCACTGCTGTATGAGCCTGTGAATATTTATATTTGTAATATCATATTGAGTATTGTGTCATAATTTTTTTTTTTCAATTTACAAATCTAATATATGCAGCTCAAAATATGCCTTATCTTCTTCATTAGCACAGACGAGAGTTGTTCTCGAATATGGAAGGGCAAACAACACCGGAGAGGCAAACCTTCAGAAATTCAAGTTTTATTTGAAATAACGGTTTTGTAAGGTCCTCTTCCAATAGGCAATCTACCACCTCTCCCCCCCCCCCCTTTCCTCTTCCACTACTTGGGTTGAATTTTCTAACGTTCGAGTATCTCTCGGCGATTGTCTCCAAACACAGGTCCTTGGTGTACGACAGTCATGCGGTGCACAATCTGAACAAAGCGTCGGGAATGTTAGCCATAAAAAAAAGACTCTGGCCGCTCTCCCAGAATATTTGAGTAGACACTTTGAAATGTTAATAATGTCCTTTGGGTTCTTCGGGCGCTACAACTGACCACCATTCATGACCCAAGGGAAGACGGTCTTGACAAAACTGACCCTATACGAACAGGAATCCATTTATTTCCTTATATTATTTCCATAACAGCAATTGTTAAAATATGTTGGTACCACTTTTGTGATTAAGAAATGAATTTTTACAGTCAACCGATTTACAAGGGAGCTCATGAAATGAATTCCCTATACGATTTTCGTATACGGGTCACTATAATATACCGTCCGGTTTGATTTTCAGGTGGCTTCTGGGATCCGCCGTCGGGAATTATTTTGTGCTGATACGGCATCTAAATACTACAAAGGGTCATTATTATAGTTATTGTAGTGTAAACCATGGCGGTTTCCATCGTTATGATCGGGTCCGAACTATTATCCACCCTCCGTTTTAGGTTTTGGTC
>JAIPMN010045029.1:0-10256 GCA_020650975.1 Apostichopus californicus | reverse complement strand
TATGTAGCCACTTTCTTGTCTGAAAATACTGTACCAAATCACCCCAAACCTATTATTGACCATGTGGACTATTCCATTCTGTAGACAGGTGTATTGTCTGTCTGAAATGCATCATTTCGAACAGCAACTTGCGAAAGAGCTGGTTTTATTTACCCACAGACAAGTATGGTAGCTTCCTGTAAGCATATTGTTCATTTAAAAATGCTGTTCAGACAGGATTCCTTCTACCTATTTTTGGGGGCTAGATAGGTCTGTATATTTTCCAGCATTTGCCCTTATGCATTTTGGAAGGAAGAACCCAACTTTTTGTCAGCTCTCTTCCACATTCAGGGGTATATTATAATGTTGTACAAATACAGTACTAGGAATATTACTGTACATGGACTCTTGTGTAGAATACGGTTGTTGTGTGGCTGAGTGCTGAAACAGCTGGTGAGTAGTACTACATTGTATTATATAGGCAGCAGTCATCTTCTGCGGATGGAGGTATATAGAGAGGTGTGTTACAGGAGTAGGAAGGGGGGGGGGGTATGGAGTAGGAGGCATCACCACCTCTATTATTATTGAGAACCATCTTGGTATATATGCAATAGGGATATGTCTGTGATAAAGGATTGTATTCTGCAGTCATCTAATAATTCTAGACATAATTAGCACTTAACGATTGTATTTGCATTTCTAATAGGTAGAAAGGTTGTTGCACTTCATTGATGAAGTATGCAAATATTTGACGAGTAGAATAAATAATATAATTATGGAAATGGAGTAGTTGAAAGGGAATAGTAAACTTGTTGATGGATATGAATTGCTGTAATAAGTGTCTTTGGCAGATCTGTGTGTGTGTCTGTTGCCTTCAGTATATCTGTTGAACTACTATGCTAGGCTTACTATACTGCAAACTACTTATAATGTCAAGTATGAAACATGCATGTTAACAACACGCAGCAAGTAAGATACGTACTGCAAAAGTCAATGTTTTGTATGCAGACAAGGAACTATTTTGTATTTTAATGATAGTGGTTTATTTATATTAATTTAACATTGGGGTTTTAAGCTCTTCCAAGCAGGATGGGGTATAGAATGCAGCAGGGCGATGTAGACATTTTTATTTTTACACGTGCTTATTTACACTTGTTCATAACACACACACACAGTTTGCCAGCTATATTGATGATTTAAAGTGAGATTTCATGTATGTAACATATGAAAATCATGATATGAGATTGAAGACCATATGTATCAGAAAAATAAAATTCTGGTGTAATTAAAATACCACATTAGTACATATAGATAGATGAAAATATGACATGAAAAAAAGGGGGAAACTTTGAAACACATTAGAAATAATCTGCATTTTAAGCCAAAGATGAGAAATTGACACAGGAAGTTAATAAGAATCTTGTAGATTGTTTAGTCGGTTATTTTTTGATAAAGTTCTGTAAAAGTATTCAAAATTTGATGGGTTTATGTAATAGTTTGTAAAATGGAATTGCAAAGGAAACTTGTAGTGAGTAGTGAAATCAACTTTATTTGCCAGTTTTACTATTCTGTGACGATACAGTTTGTCACTGGTCAGTTTCCATCGAAGGACAATTTTGTTTGAGAATTGTTTGCTGGTTAAAACCCTAAAATAGCGGCTTGGTTGTTTATCTGATATCCTATTCAGTACCTTACCTGCATACTAAGATTGAGTATGAGTACTAAGTTGTCTGAGGTGCACACTTACTTGTATTGTCCTATAGACCTATCTGATCATTGTAATGGTTGAATGGATATAGGCTGCTCAGGCATTAGAAGCAATGATACCTACCATCTGGGAAGATATCTGTGTGCATTCTCTGGTCGGCTAAAGTAATATGGATGTTTCATCCTGGAGAAACCCATGGGTTTTCCCATCTGAAGTGCTAGTCCAAATTGTAAGCAAGTAACAGACAGCATGCTGGAAATTGTTGGGGTAGTGTTCCAAAATTTATATCTATAGCATCAACCACCTGCACTCAATGAGTTACATGCTACTTGTCAAATTGATCTAATGTGCAATGTTTAGCCTAGACAACTCTGTCATTTTGAATGATAGTACCCACTCTGGTAATTAAAAACCCTGTATAGTTTCATGAAGTTTTGTATGGTGTCGGAGTATTGGTGTGGGCCTCACTGTTTGGCAGGTCTATGCATTATCTTATGTAAGTAGACAGCTGTCTACATGGTACTTTACTGATGAAATGGGCCCAACAAATGAGTATTCAAATTTGTAAATGATTGTGTTGAATAAGTTGGCAGGTCAAAACCTGGGTCTCTCAAACTGCTAGAAAAGACAGACTATTAAATTTGTAGTGGATTTCAATTTCTGTAAATGATGCATCCGTTGTTTGAACATGGTTTAGCTAAATAAATATACTAATTAACCTTTGCTGTAACAGTCCAGTATTTAATTCTATGGTAGTCGGTGCATGGAGTCTATTAGCATGCAGTTTTATACATACTTGCATATAGAACAAGCATTCAAGCTTGCTGCTTATCTGTATATGTTGCCAGTAGAGAGGAGGGGTGTTGTCAGTAAGGCCGATTAAAAACACTGCCCTCTGACAGTTGTAGATTACTTTAAGTACTGTCATGTATGTGTTCTCTAACAGGGCTGTGAATGTTCAGCATTCTGTGGCAGCTTCCTTGCTTTTTCCCATTTTCCACATTTACTGTTGGAATTGTCTCTCAATATTGTATGTATATAATAAATACAGCAAACCCAGTGCTGTTGACAATATTCCTTACATTATACCTATGATACCAACACAAAGTCTAGCATACTTGTAACTCCTAATTAAAGGGAAGAGCAAACACTCATTCCACTAGTGATGTCACTCTTTAAACATATTCAACCATATAATCAGTTTCAACAGGGAGAGCACCTGTGTAAAGGTAGCACTTCATTAATAGACTTAATAACTTAAAACTATCACTTATTCCATTTACTGCTTAATAAAATCATTGGGTGACAAGACAGGTAGATAAGAGGGAAATAAAACATTTAAACCAACTGATAAAATATGTGCTGCAAATAGTGCAGTGTTTGTACTACATCAGTGAGAAAGAAGAGAGATGATTGTATTTCATTAGCATATATTTGCATGCTCATTAGCATATATTTACATGCTAATAGCTGTGTACCAATGGACATAGTTTCTACATCACTTAATGTACTCATCTTGGGGTCCTAATATTTGCAGATGCATTTAGATTACCAGCTGCTGCACAAAGAATGGTTATAGTATTTAGGTATTTTACTCATTGCGTTTAATTTACCTATGAGAGCTCAATCAATTAGAGATTAAAACTCTCCAATCTACTCCAGGGGAATAGGGATTCATCTTCTTAATAGTGGAATTTATATTGACAGAAAGTTAAGATATTGGGAATTTTCTGGTTTTATGGTATTTGATCTGCAAGGGAGCAAGCAGCTTTAAGAGCCAGGAAGGAGCTAGCCCAGGGGGTTGAGCCGAAAAAGAGAGTGGAGAGCCCTGTGTGCTTTCGTCCAAAGAGTGAACCAAGATCGTGTTCACAGATCCAGCAATATGAAGCCACGTGCGAAGGTCGTCCGTTGTTACCCACTTACGTAGGCTAGTCCGGCCACTTTGCTACTCGTGTCGGGTAACCGGAGGATCTGAGAGCCAGGCAACCGGTGAGCCGACAAGTCAGGATGCCAGAGAACCCAGAAGAGGTCAGCGAGCAGGTAGACCTGGGAGCCAGATAAGGCAACAATCATCAGCAAGTGAAGGTTCAGACCCAGAAACATGTCACGGCCAGGAAGCTGAGGAAATCTCCAATGGGGACCAAGCTGATCAAGAGGAAGCCTCCTTCCGTGAAATCTGGCCCAATTCACAGACGGCCTCAACTGAATTATTCGAGTCCGACAGCCTAATTTCACAGCCAAAGAAAGAGCTGTAAGAAGGGTAAAGAGACGTCACTCTTCTTCCTCATCGTATTCATCGGTCAACACCGATTCTGGGTCAAACTGACCGAGGAAAAGACACAAATCCTCCTCCAACAGCCAGGTAACCATGGCAATGTTCAACCAGCTCAAGGACTAGCTTGTCGCATCCATTGGTCAAAAAGACGTTCCTAACCCTGACAAATCAGGTCAGGGTACAGCTTCAAAACCATAGAGCTCATGACATGAGCTACCATGAGGAGAGAATTTAGTCAGAGGAATCCAACGACCCACTTATGGGCACAGCTATTCCAAAGGAGGCCTTGGAGAGAACAGTTGAGGTAGTCAGAAGGGTACTTGGATTTCACTCATGTCTGGCCCTCAATGCTTCTAAGAATCCTCTACCAGCTGTGATCCTGGTAGACCACAGAATGCGAAGACCATTTCTGTCTCACGGCACATGGTCCATGGTCCAAACCTTGGTCCACCTTACAGCGGACTCCTCACTGGGTTTCAGAGTGACTTCATTCCGTCCACCGATGGTTCCAGAGAGAAGCTTAAGGATCAGTTCACCAGCATATCGACTCACAGGTCCAACAAGGGTGTTATGGGATGTCGATATAGCCATAAGAATCGGCCTGAAAAATGCGTCGGCTATGCTACTATTTGCCAAAGTCCTCTCCTAAGCTTCCATAAGAGGCAGAGATTCAAACTTTCACGGCAACTTCAGAGGCTCAAAGAGAGGTTTCTACAGAGGTTACCACCAACAATGATGATGCCCATCTCATTGAAGATTCCCCACTGGTGGGGTGAAGAGGCATGAGGTGTTTGAGATTAACCCAACTCACTAGTTCAAAGCCTTCTGTCAACACTTTGATGAAATGGATCTTTAGTCATTCTGGGGATGTTTTATTCTATAGGGGGGGGGGGGGGGAGGAATACTTCCTAGGAGAAAATGTGTACCAGAATCTTTGCTACCCTGGGGCCCATGCCAGAGATAGTGATACCTTGTGTCAGAAAATGTTCGGTGTTTATATTCATTTAATCATTCTAAAAATTCAGTAATCATAGCCAAGCGTGACAGTGTTTGTAGTTGGTTGCACATAATGGTGTTACCATTAGGGGCGTATACTTCAATGCAATTTATAGTCTTTACTACATAAAGTTTAGGTACCCTTATTGATGACAGAATACCTCAGTCTTCAAATTTTTACGCTGAGTGTATTTGTTCAAGCCTTTCAAAACTGTACAAGCCAGCTGCACTTGTTCGCAATTCAGTCAGCTTACACATTATTTAAGTGCAGTCTTTCAAATTCCTGCAAAATTTACACCAAATTTCAGACAGTACTTGTCTCAGACAAGCAGCTGTTTCGCTGTAGATGAGTAATAGGACTGTTCCATTCTTTCAGACAGGGGAGTTAATTAATAAACCACAGAGATGTTCGGAGGTAATGTTATCAGCAAAAATTTCCTGATAAAGCTTTCATTTCAGTTGACACTTTGATTAACTTTGAGAAGAGAGGACACTGCAACACTGGCCTTACTGACCACTGCCATTAAGTCCCATAAATAGGAACTTAGTTGACCATTTTATTGTTGATATACTCTATTATACTTATGCTTTCTGTATTTAAGGTAGGAAGTATGTCGTACAAGGTTGCAACTAATACATCATGAAAAGTGATATATTTTTAAAACAACAACATAAAAAAAAAAGATTTGTTTATAAGAGACTGTATATTGAGCGTGAAAGCCAACTTTTATTTCAAATAACAAAGAAATTTATTTAAGAACATAAAAGGTATGAACAGGTTTTTGATTCCTGGCTGAGGGACAAGGAACCTGTGCGATGGTGATGGCGTGTGTGTGTATGTATGTATGCGACACTTGCTTGTTAACATGGTAACTCAATGAGTTAATGTTGGATTCACTTAATAGTAGGTACGTGGATCTGCTGTACTGAGTACAAGAAGCCTATTGTTTTCTGTGAAAGTTTAATGGTCATTTGGTGGGGTCAATCACCAAAATCTGAAACATTGTGAATACGATAATTCAAAATGTACATCTTTGTTGAACTTCATTCATGGTATGCAAATCCAGCTTGTTGAATAAACGAACCCCATTGAAATTGGTGGAGGTCAAAGGTCATTGCATGTACCTGTTACAAAAAAGCCCTGAAAACCATTTGTGACTTTCTAATGTGCATTAAAACAGAGGCTTTGCTTGTAATTTTCCACTAACTAAGAACGTTGCTAGTAATGTTGTGTTCATGTGTTTGGTGTATAGTCACATCTCCCTGAATTCATACATTGCAAATCATGAAGCTTTCTACAACATATAAACCCTGCATATAATTGCTGAATTCATGTTTCCTCATAGTCTGAAGTGTCAGTGTAATTGTTCACAGGTTGCAAATCAGATCTGCTTAGGATGTAGAAATACTCTCAGATCTGCTAACTGTACTGTTCCAATGATCTGCTAACTGTAGTGTTCCGATGATCTGCTAACTGTAGTGCTCCGATGATAGAAATCCTTTAAGCGAATATCCAAATGGCAATTCTCTTTCATGTGTTCAGTATAAGACTGTAATGTTCATATACCTGTAGTAATCACAATATAAGCATAATGTTCTCCTAGGGTTGGTCGTACATTGAACTGTCTGGGTGCTTCCATTTCTGTAGACAGGGAATTGAAAGAGTAGTTATAATGACCACATTTTCTTTTCATACATTGCATGAAAAGAGATTGTTGATGTGTTTGACAATGGGTTCTTACGAATGTTCCTGGTTTCAGCTATATGTTACGGGGTGACTAAACCAATGAAAAAGAACGATCAGTAGAACTCATCAATGTGACACGGTGACTAGACCAATGGAAAAGAACCATCAAGTTGGAGTCTTCATGTGACAGGGTGACTAAACCATGGAAGAGAACCATCAAGTAGAACTCATTAGTGTGACAGGGTGACTAAACCAATGGAAAAGAACCATCAAGTTGGAGTCTTCATGTGACAGGGTGACTAAACCATGGAAGAGAACCATCAAGTAGAACTCATTAGTGTGACAGGGTGACTAAACCAATGGAAAAGAACCATCAAGTTGAACTCATCAATGTGACAGGGTGACTAAACCAAAGGAAAAGAACCATCAAGTTGAACTCATCAATGTGACAGGGTGACTAAACCAATGGAAAAGAACCATCAAGTTGAACTCTTCAATGTGACAGGGTGACTAAACCAATGGAAAAGAACCATCAAGTAGAACTCATTAATGTGACAGGGTGACTTAACCATGGAAAAGAACCATCAAGTTGAACTCTTCAATGTGACAGGGTGACTTAACCATGGAAAAGAACCATCAAGTTGAACTCTTCCATGTGACAGGGTGATTAAACCATGGAGAAAGAACCATCAAGTAGAATTTGTCAATGTGACAGAGGTGACTAAGCTCATGGAAAGTAGAACTCTTCAGTTGGAATATGTAAATGGTTATTAGACAAATAATAATTTCAGCCAAAATGACATAACTTGATGTCATTTTAAGTAGACATAGGCAGTGGCGGAGCTAGGGGTATTGATCAAAGGGGGCGAGAATGGTCTGTAGGGGCGCTTTCGACACTATCTAAGCGGAGCGCCACCATAGGTTGGCGCGGAGCGTACAAAAAAAATTGGAGTAAAGATACTCCCTAGATCGCCGGAAAAGACCCTTTCATGGCCTTGCTAATTTGCAGATAAACGAAGAATAAATAGGTGTCATCGCCAACAAAATGTGACAAATGTCAATAGGTAGATGAGAGCTCAATAAATAAGTCAATAATCGCGAATAATTAAAAAGTGGTAAAAAGCTGAAAAGGGCGCCAGCAGTCCATTTGAGTCCGTCAGGTGGGGCATCCGCCCCCCCTGACTGTATGGACGCTCCGCCACTGGACATAGGTTGAATATGTTTTAATGTAGGGCATCACACACAGCAATGTCTTCATTTATTATACATTTTTTTTTTTTGGTAATTTGACGTAAGCATAGTAGTATGTTATGTGTCACGGCTGGCGTTGGTTCACTTTCTAGACAGTGTTACGTACCACTTATTTTTATGTAAGTGTTTCAAGTGTGTGCAGACAGCAGCATGTAGTAAATTTTAATTCATTTCTATTTTTTCAGACTGTTGCTGGTAACCATGTTTGTTTGTGATGAGACGGATGATATTTGTTCCCAATGGCGGCGGCTTAAATTGAATCGACCAGATAACATACATTGTACGACGAGAGCGTGTGTTCAATATTGACAGCAGAAGTTGCTCGGTAAGCAGATAAAATCTTTAAGTCTTTCAATTTTTCTGTGTCATCTAATAACTCTGTGAATATATCCTTCTTTGTTACTTTACTTGAAAATACTAGTTTGCCATGACATTATTGCTGATTACACTGTTCATGTATATCTTAACTGTTTCTACTTATAGTTTGTAATTATTTATTAAATAACGTAACATTTACATTACATTTCTGGGACACCATATTTCTATATTTGGATTGAACTGTTAACACATGTATATACTTGTTATATAATTGTATCTGTTTAGATCCCTTAGTTAGCTTTAGATCAGCTTGAAACATCCTATATTACTTTACAAGAGTTCCATGACCTAGTGGAAATGATATCAAGTTACAACCCAATGCAAGATGCAATTAAACCCATCATTAAAAGTACCCAAATTTCAGAGGATTACATTTTTGCACAATGCTTAAATATAGCAGAAGGTCAAATTAGACAATTAATATTTCAGTGAGGAAAACTGTTCATATGAGTGCAGAAAGATAATGGAATAAGGGTTCTTAGTGAGGCAAGCAATAAACACAGAACAGACCATAGTAAATTGATAGCACATAGTGTATTGGATAATTGACTTCTTGGTCGTTGAGTCTTGTTAATTTGTTAGTATCACATAGGAGGAGGTACTGTTGGTGCTGTTTAAATGGACAAGAGACTGGGTAAAAATTTCTGTTGCAATGTCTGGAATTGCATCAACCCAAATAGTCCTGGGATATCATTGTAATGTGCATAATCAATCTGTGTTAGTTGTGAATGTTATATGTCGCTGAAGCGAGTGTTTCTAGCAACCGTGCATACATAGCCATGATGTTGAGAAGGATCTCATGGCGAACATGAAAACTACTTTACAGCACGCAGACCTGTGCATGATACCGACTTGCACTGTTTATGTTCTGTGCATTGTAGTAAGGTTCAATTAGGTTTGAATTAAATGAGTGAGAAACTTTGTCTGTTTTTCAGTTTTTGAGAAATGACATCAGCCGGTAATTGTCACATATGATATGTTTAGGTAAAGAAGATGATATTGTGATTGGCATTTGATATCATCAAACCTATGTGGGATTATTGTAGTAGCTACCATGTGTGTTTACAGTGTAGACTATTCATGGGTATCACCCATACATGCTACCACTGTGTTACCTAGGATATTTGTATTGCTCAGAAGAGAGTATACCTGAAATGGTATTTAAGCCTGTAAACCTCACTGGAGAACTGTGTGTTCAAATAATGATCAAACAGTTACCAACAGCCGTTCTGACTGTATGTGTCACTTCTATTGAAGCATACACTGGCAGCTTGTCAAAACTGCTAGAACTATTTAGACCCTGGTACTAGAGTATGCATAGCTGAATAATGACATGGTAAGACAGTATTTATCAAGGGCGTAGGAACCGGGGGGGCTGGGGGGGTGCCAGCCCCCCAGTGAAAAATATGGTGGGGCGGAAGTATCATTCCGCCCCCCCGCTCCGCAAGTCAGAAAACCCCTTTTTCATTTCCAAATGAGAAAAAAATCTCATTTGGAGCACCAAATTGCATCTAAGGCCAGGTGAAAATGCAAAATTATTTACAAAATGGAGTGGGTGTTGAAGTGTGCTATATTGCACCAAATTGCATCTGAGGCCACCTGGAAATGCAAAAAAAAAATCAAAAATTAGACCCCTCCCCCAGGCCGGCCATCAGTCTTCAGCCCCCCCACTCAAAAGTACCTTCCTACGCCACTGGTATTTATGACCTCAACACCGGGCAAGAAGTTCAGTAATTTGATAGCAATCTGCTAATGGTTGACTTTCAAGACAACCAGTTTATAAATGCCAGTAAAAAGTACTCCCTCATACTTTCAATAACATGTTAAGCTTTGTTGAACTATTTAGAATCCTTGCAGAAATAAATTAACATATGCTGGGAGTGTCTTCATTTGTGTTTTATAACCCTGATACTTGGCAGATGTTAGCCATTCTTTTGATGTTTGTTGATTAGTTTAATGCTAGGGTCAATCAGTGTCAAAAA
>JAIPMN010045012.1:0-12399 GCA_020650975.1 Apostichopus californicus | reverse complement strand
ATATATATATTATATATTTATATATATCAGTCATCGTTCTCTCTCTGAATCCTTCTTCGGGCCCTAGTTTCAAAGCCCTTAAATAATAATTCCTACTACCCTTAGATACTCCTTTCCTCTCCCGGTAAAACAAAATCGAGTTTTGAGTAATCATTTGAAAGGTTACAACAATTTCGTTTATATTTATCGTTCAATATAACAAATACAAATGTGACTTACTCATCCACAGGAAACACATAAACGTTTGATGTGTATTGAGTGAAGTCATCACCCTGGCTCCCAATTAACAGTAAAGTGAGATTTTAATGAATAATTTAACCGTTGCCATAACAACTTTAGAAGTATAATCAAAAGCTACTGGCCCGTTAAGAAATAACACACTAGAGATGATTATAAACGCATTGTCTTTATAATTACCAGCCGACACCAACAACATAAATCTAGAAAACGGTCATAATCATGAGGGATAATAAGGTTTTCTATATAATGGACTGTTTTGGTTAGAACGGCAGACACAATTTTAGTTGTTAAGTTTGTTCCTTTTGTTTAGGAATATGTCACACAAGCAGCAAAGCAGAACCCGAAAAAAACAAAAACTTAAAGAAAAGGGCAATATTACACAAGAATCCAGCACTGCTGGGGTGGGGATGGAGTGGGTGGTATTTACTATACCACGTAACATTGGTCTGAATCCTGTCATCTCCCCCACCCCCGCACCCACCCATCTCAAAGTTGTGTCGGGGTCTTATTTGCAAATCTAAATTAAAGCAACGAAATGCAAGAAATCATACACAAGACGAACAAAAGATTACGTAGAGTTTACCAGGGGTGGGCAACCCTTTTGAATGAATGGGCCAGATATAAGAAGTGAAAAAATTGACTGGGCCGCACCTAACCAACGACCTGTTGTTGATTTCAAACCTTTGATTCCGAGGACTTTCAAGCAATAAGTGTGTGTACTTAATCTGTATTCACAAAAACCTTAATGTCAATACAGTACAGTTGATAATTAATGGGGATAATAGGCCTACCTGACAGCATCATTAGTGCCGATAAATTCTAAGCAGCTAGCTCGTTTTTAGTGATGATGTAAAATAGATTGACTTTTTTCTTTTTCTTGAGACATCTCACGGGCCGCAAAAAAATCACTGGCGGGCCGCATGTGGCCCGCGGGCCGTAGGTTGCCCACCCCAGACGTAGACTGTCCATTGATTATTCAATGATAGTCCTCAAGCCTTTGATTTTAATCTGTTTGAAACAAGCATTATCTCAGTGTTCGGAATAGAACCTGAGCAAGAAGGGAAAAAAAATAAAAATATGGCTTCATAGTCAAAATGAGTTTGTTCTCTGTTCTGCTGGCGTCTTGCTTGTTTATGTTGTGAAAGGTAGTATATGTTGAAGATCAAAATAGATACTTTGAAATCAGAAGGACAGCTTATATTGATGAAGCAAAAAGTTAAAGGTCAAATATATCAAAAGTAATATAAAATCACCTCCGCGGAAAAGGTCGAATATCTATAGCTTGGTAGATATAGTAAAACGCAGTTGTATGTTATTGCGGTTATTTAAGTTTCACCATATTTTCACAACCAATCAATCAATCAATCGATATCTTAGCCAAGGAAATAGTGTACGTGGCTGAACCTTAAATTTACACTTCATTAACCCAGTTTGTCGTGTGTGTTTGGGATAAAACAATTCACTAGAGGGAAGCGAGAGAATTGAGAATTAAGATGCTATCTTTTCTTTTCCTAAAATAACCAAAATAGAAATAGTGGAAAGAAAGATTGAGAGAACGATAGGGGAAAAAGGGGGGGGGGGAGGGGGATTCTGTCGCTAAAAAGGTTTCAGCAACAGATCTGTTTGAAGTGATAACAAAACCACAAATCATCAGTTGTTTTTAGAGAAACACCTCCTATAGGCTATTCATTTTATACTGAAATAGATCCAAAACCTAAATCTTGTCCTTTAAAAACAACCAAAGGAAACTTCAACGAACTCCACTGAGTAAAAGAGAAGACAGTGTAAGAAACAACAGTCGTTTTGATTGGTTGATGAAAGATCATGTGAGTGATACTTTGACGACCGTCTCTAAATCATATGACCTTCTGATTTGGTTAAATAAAAAAAAAGACTGAAATCCAGATTTATGAAATACACGGAGCTGCTAAACTACAACGACCAACAATATAGGCCAACTGAAAATTGAATGAGATTATTGACTAATATACGATTCAGTTTCTGTTTCCATATCCTGATCAGCTCTGCATGCATGTGCATTATTCTATAGTTACATTAATAATAGTTAATTAATGTATCCTTGGCAAAAAATCTAACCTGATGAACTCTCTCTATCATCGCCATGATGTGCTCTTCCACTCCTCTGTCGTTCCTCCCCATCCCCCTTCCCCTCCCCTCCCTCCTCTCCCCTTCCCCTCCTCTCCCACTCCCTCCCCTCCCCCATACCCTCCCTCCCCTCCCCATCCCCTCCCCCTCCCCATCCCCACCCCCTCACAATCACCCTCCCCTACCACTCCCCCCTCCCTCTACCTCCCACCCATTCAAATAATAGCATCTTTATTGATACCATTACCCTGTAATATAATCGCAATGCAGTTTTTATGCAACTATGCAACTTTTTATGCAATTTATAATCAAAACGATAAGCTTTATGCATATGGTTCAAGTATCGTCGTTACATTACTTATTACTAATTAAACCTGTAAATCGGTAAACATATAGAACCTCCCAGTAATCCATAGAGTAATTAAAATGTGATTGATATAAACAAATGGTCTCAATATTATCAACAATGTTATTAACTTTTACAATAGTTCTCGAAACCGCCCTTCTTTTTCAATACACTATATATGCTTTCTTCACTTATATAGTTTGTTTAGGTTATATTAAATATTAACGTATGCCCTCATAGTTGAAAGCTTTTTATGGAAGTGTATTATTCTCTTTATATACAAACATTGCTTTTGACAAAAACAATGGAGAAGAAAGCGTTTAGAAATGTACGCTTGCAAAATTATTTGACTGGTGGTGGGAAGAATCAGAGGATGGAAGGGGGTAATCGAGGGCGCTGGAGGGGTAACCGAGATACATAAACATCACACATTTATTATCGCTCTATAATTCCATTAAGTTTTAATATATTTTGTATTCAGCTCTTTGCATGGACGAACATTACATCGCATACAAAGCAGGTCATGTTGTCCGTGTGTTACTGTCTATGGTACAACATTATCTTTGATGTTATTCACTTGTGACATAATCAGAAAAAGTCTGAAGAAAAAACAAGCCACATATTCCCAGAAACTTTAAAGGCGCATTCTACATTCCATAATAAATATACGCACAACTCGATTCCTACATCCCCGACGACTTAATGATAATCTCTTCAGGGTTTCACAGGCTTCCTAAAATCCATTACTTGATGAGGAATTTCTTCACCATAGAATTTAGTCCTTTTTTATTTTATTGAAATGAGCACATTAAAGTTTTATTTATGAACAAGTAAACACGGCCTTGTTAAATAAACACTGACGGATGATCGGTAAAGCTTTCCACAGTATAATAATATACACATCGCGTGTGTTTATAACGTAATGCATATGACGCTGTGTTTAACATCTGCTGTGACGTAACTGCAAGACTTACGATTCGTTATGTGTCCTAGATGAACTCACATATCGAGAGAGCGTATTCACCCTTTAAATATTACCAGCTGTTTTAAGGCTGACACCCTTTAAACATTACCAGCTGTATTAAGCCTGGTCTAGTGTAATAATTCTCGTCCGAGGTGTATATTTAATCAAGTGTTTTGGCTTTATATTTCATTTAGGAAAGCTTTCAAGTGTTTTCTTCTCGCCTCATGGCAAGAATTTGCAAGTGCGTAACTATATGAAAGGTAAACCGGCCAAGTACACTGTTCATTTTCGTTTGTATGTTTAACAATAACGTCCACCCACGTACTAATATAAGAATCATTTCATATCTAACGAGATAGTGTTGTTGCTTGTGTTGGTGCCTTTCTTCCAGACGTGGTGTTGTTTTAGTGTCGCTTGTGTACTTGTTGGTGTTGATGGTGTTGTCGATGACGTTGATGTGGATGGTGCTGTTGGAGTATATGGTGTTGTTGTTAATGACTTTACTATATTGTTCGTGGTGATAGTGATGTTGGTGTTGATGGAGTTTTAGTGTGGATGGTATTGTTGTGGTGTTAAAGACTTGTTTAAATTAGTCAACAGTAAAAGTTATCTTTTCAAGAATAAATAAAAACCTAGACTCATAGAAAACGTACGATATAATATATTACCCAACTCGTTGAGTATATAGAGACACGATATACAGAAACCACAACATGATTTCAGCTCATAAACAAGAAAAACAACAACAACAACAGGAAAACAAAACCAAATAAACAAAGAAAGAAAATGAATGAAGAAAAGTTAAAAAGTGATCAAACGTACCTATAAAAACGGACGTGTCTTCGGGAGTTGGAACGGAATAACATTTATAGTCATTTGCCTGAAGAAGAAAAAAAGAGGGAAAATTGATCACAGGATTTGAATTAACATGATTACCGAAGTTTCCTACTGTTGGTCTGGAATGAAAGGAATTAGAAACTGCAATAAAATATACAACATTAAGAACAACCATAATAACATAAACTCTGATTCTGGTTCTGATTCACAGCGGAGTCAGATGAAGACATAATCACGTGATACAAATTCAATTAATAACACATTTTAAAAACAAAAAAATAACAAAACAATATCTGAGGAAGGGGATGAATCACTGCTAAGACAGATGAAGACATAATCACGTGATAAAAATTCAAGTTAAACATAACTTTTTCCAGTATAGTAGCAAAAAACAAAATAAATTAAATTAAAAGTCAGTCCCTTGTTGAAAAGAAGGAAGAAACTAATTTATAATTTATTGTGACTGCAGAGTATAATATAAAACTGTTCATAACATCAATTGATAAAGTATTGCTTATTTTTCAGCTTAAACATGACGCTAGCACTCTTGTATATGTGTGTGTGTTTTAGACTGCGATGATTCAACCAAACCTCTTGTATATTAATAAATAAAAAAAATTGCAGTTTTACAAACTTAGACAACATTCTGGATCATTGAACGAAGCAAACGTTCTACTCATATTTTACTTCTAAAATTGAGAAAAATTTTGAATGTTCGACTTGGACAACAATATTTGAAATTACATTGACTATTCAAGCTAAATGAACATCACACATTTATTTGATTTTATGATTGAATAGCACCAAATAACAGTGACGAAATTATATTAAAATTTACCGAAAACGTTGCGCTAAAACAAATTAAACCATTGAATGCATGCTGTATAATCTTCTTTATCCAAATGAAATGAATTTTTCAAAATATGTGAAAATATAAAATTATATATATATATGTTTTCTTTATAAAAATATAAGCATTATAATATAAACATCCATGTATTAGTCATTCGTGTCGTTCCGACTACAAAAATTAACATATTTTAAGTAAATTTATGTTCTCAAGATTCAATTATTTACACATTTGTAACGCATTGAAAATACTTCTTGTTTTTGAATTTAGACGTTTTGGGTGAAATTATTAAAAATTGGGAATAAGATTATGAATTCTTCATTTAAAGTATTTAAATTGAAAGAATATAGAATCAACAAAAGCAGTCACGATATCAAGTAAGAACTGCACCAGCCCCGCGTTGATCAAATAATCCAGCACTTGTTTTAAGCGGTCTTGGAGTTAATAATTAAACCGAACTAATTACCACGAAGGTTCTGTTATAACTACCACATAAAAGTTACCTGCGTCTTGATATGTATACAGTCCATTACACATTATCAAATTTAGAAGGAAAAACGGGTTTTTTTTTGGGTTACTTCATTTTGGATGTATTGTTCCGACGCTAGCAAATAAATATATTAAAAAATTTTCCGACAAATATGATTCATTTTATTAATAAGTAAACAGTTAACAACACATTGTATTGCAGCTTAAACCCTCCTGTTACGTATATCTTAGGTGACTACGACAACATTCTGATGACGTCACGTTCATGGACACGATAATCAAAATAGTCAAAATGGTCAGTAACTAAAGGAAAACCTAAGTGTTTGGAAGATTTTTTTTTTTGGATAAAAACAAGATAGATCCCTGAATCTAATAACAGATCAATATGTTGCTATGGCAACACCCTGATTACAATATGATACATTTTTCTAACGTAGCCCGTTTTGTGTGTGCGTGTGAGTTAGGCTGGTTAAATAAATCTTTGAAACCACCATGATGTTTATGTCAAGTATACGGTGGGGTTTGTGAAAGATGAATTCATTTAATGTTATCTTATGTAGCAGTGGTTAGTCTGATTATCACGTAGTACTTTCTCCAGCATTTTCCTCCCTCAACAATTCGGAAATAATGTGTACATGCATTTGTTTCTTGATTTCACTGTGCAAGGTGATATTACTTGAAGCCATCACACTATAAGAGCAAAAAAACAATAGCAATAGCTAACAGGAAACACAACAACAATAAAAACTACTAACTTCGTGACCTGGTTTACGAAGTAGAAATAGACCTTTAGATTTTGTCAAACAAGCCTAAGGCAGTAGAAACAATAGACACAGAGACAAACAGTGCAGCGATAGAAATAGTAAACAACTTATTGAAAGACATAAAGTCAATGGATAAAACAATATCGATTTTTAACCTGACACAATTTTTATCTATATGTTAGACCTATGTAGGTTATATGAAGAAGAAAGAAACATATTTTAGTGAATATTATAGCTAAGAGGAGCAAGTTATTCAATGAGTGTCCATATACTACAGCAGAACATAAGACCGAATTCATAGAGATTATAGGAATATTATTTAATAATCGAATAAACATATTTTATTAACCATAATACAAATGTGATGTCATAGATGCATATTGAATCAATACTAGTATAGTTGTTTATATTTGGTATGCAGGCTAAGGTTCTTTTTTCAAAACCAGATGTTTATGTATAAATTAATTTAAAATAAAACGCACTTAAGCCGTAACGTTGGAACACAGACAACTTAATGTGAACATAACACAGTGAATACTAAAAAGAAAATCACTATGACGTCGGACCTGTATTCTACAAAAAAAATGTTCAGTTTCTTACACAAAATGTCACCACCTCAACGACCAGTGTATTGGAAGATCACGTGGGATTGCTAATACTATAAGGTTGAATATGTTATGTATAGGTTCTATATCGATAAGAGGGTGAAACATCACCTTTTTTTTTTAATCTGAAGCGGTCTACTAGAATAACATTCCAAAATGTGTAAAATATCAATCAAATCTAGATGGGGTCAAAGTTGCCTCTTGTTAATATATTACCGACTACATCATATCAAAACAGTTACTAAATACATAATTAAAAATGCCTAACCACCGTGAAAGGACTTAGATAATTATCTTTGACATAATTTACCAAAAACCAGGAACAAAAACAAGCTAGGTTTAAAAAAGAAAGAAAAAAAAAGTTTTTAAATCTGGAGATTAGTTTTCCATGCCATGGTAAATCCCAATACAATATAGTTAATCCAAATGTAATTTAGTTAATCCCAATACAATATAGTTAATCCAAGTGTAATTTAGTTAATCCCAATACAATGTAGTTAATCCCAAAGTAATTTAATGTATCCCAATACAATGTAGTAAATCCCAGTGTAATGTATTGTTAAACCCAATGCAACGCAGATAATCACAACACAATGAAGTTTAGTATATGCATTTATAGCTTTACAATTTTCAAATGCAAAAGAAAGTTTTCAATTTATATTTATTGACACAGTGTTCATCTCACTGTCTCACTGTAATGTAATGTATCCCAATACAATGTAGTTATTCCCAGTGTAATGTATAGTTAATCCCAATGCAACACAGATAATCACAACACAATGAAGTTCATTATTTGCATTTAATTTAGCTTTACAATTTTCAAATGCAACAGAAGAATTTCAATTTGTTTTTATTGACACAGTGTTCATCTCACTGTCCGTGCGATTGAAACAAATATGACAAGATTAATATTGTGATATAGCGTATTTGCCAGCAGAACGTGGGTCCTTTGATACTCCTTATTTATCTTTGAGTACAAAAACAACACATAACAACAACAAAAGCAATGATAAACAAAAACAACGCAACAACAAAACTGCAATATCAAGACTGCATGAAACAGGAAGCTTGGTTTGCAGTTCTGTTCAACAAAACTCGTTACGTTTTGGCCACAATAATATTTAAGTACCGCAAACTAACCATTATAGACTTAAAGATGGTTTAATTTGTCCAAATATTAAGGAGACTTAGTACCGTACGAATCAAATCATTCACACTTGAACACACTCAAAAGTGAAACTCAACCGCAGGGATAGATATTATATTTTCATAAAATGTAAAAAACAAAAAATGAAAGTAACAAACTATAGCTGAAACACTCAAAGTATATATTTTTTTTGCTTAGTTATCATAGCCTAATTTATATACTCACGTGTTGTGGTGTTATATTTGGCATTAACAAATCAACGTTGAATACATAGTTTTGTGGATAATCTCCCAGAAAGTCCTCACTTGAACTGTCAACATACTGGTCGCGAAGGCCATCTAATTCCAACATTTCTTTATACAGCTCAAATTCTGGATCATAATATGACAAGGAAGGGTGCACTAACAAGCAAACACAGACGGTAACAAACGCTTGAACCAAGCGTTCCGCCATATTGAGAATATATCTTTTGGGAAATTTAAGGTATCCTAAACCGAATAATTGTCTTGCAGTTGAAGCAGTGGTTACTATATACAGAGATTATCCGCTGACAAAGTGCACGTTACTGATCCGTATTGTTACGTCCACCGCGGAAACTAATTAAAATGCGACTTTTACGAATCCAAGGCTAGAAGTGGTACGAATTTACATGTTCTGCCTCACGGCTGCCTTTCAACGGAAATGACGATTGTCGAAGATTTTTCTCTCTTAAGAATAATCATCTCACGTAGATGGGTCGTCATAGCAACCAGGTTTCTTCAAGACGATTGAATATAGGCCTACGCTACAGTGGCGTGTGAACACGCATATATTAGGATCTAGTTATAGCGTGTTGAAAGGTGTCGATGGATATGTGGTCACGGGCATATATTTGTAACGTCATGCTATAACGTGTTAAAGTCACTAATCATGCAATTGTGATATATAACAAGAGAGTTAATATATTAATATGTAAAAAGCATAACAACGTAATTGACAGCTTCGTTGGAGATTAATGACTTCGATTTAATATTAGATACGACTGCTTTCCCGCCCATATTGAGAAACAATTTAGGCCTATACCAGGCTATAAATATATTGAAGTATTATGCAGGAACTACAGAAACAGTTAGGATATGAAGAATAGGATAGGATGTGAAATGATATGAGTTAAATGCAGTCACGTGGCACGAGATATTGTGAGACGCACTGGACTGAGGGAATTGACATTCAAAAACAACTTACTGCATAGGGCCAATTAAGGGTCACGGAATTTGCTTCTAAAAGCGTTCGTATATGCCGAAGCTATGCTGACATTAACAACACATGCTGAGACAAACGTGGAGAGATAAGGGATCGAGCGGAAGGATGCCGGGTTGGGGGAGGGAAGAGGGAGAGGCGGGGAGGCTCAGTTTGGGGTCTACATGTGATAAGCTATCATGTTGGCACTATAGTATTGTCATCCCTATACTAAATCCATAGTTTAGTATACAAATAATGAATGGTTATGAGTGCAATAGTGCAAATATTTCATGAGTTGAAAGATGGAAAGTTCCATTCAACGAGGCGCAGCCGAGTTGAATGGAACAAATTACATCTTTCAACGAATGAAATATTTGCACTATTGCACGAATGGAAACCATTCATTATTTGTTTTATACAACACCTTCAAATTTGGATATAATTGGATGTAAAATGCACTCATGCAACAGATTGTTTTGAACAGACAGGTTTCTATCTTACCATTGAAAAAAGTGCTATCAAAAAAGTATAACCCATGGTTCTATTTCATAGAGTGCAATAGAGCGGATTTTGCATGCAATCGACGAGCAATTGAACAATCAAATGGCCGGAATATAATTAGGTGTTGTATAATATCATATAGATACTAAAACGTGAGCATTATTGCACGAGTAGGCTAGTGTATTAGTCATCAAAGACCCTCCCCATCCCATCCCGCGAGCAGAATGCAAAGGGGATATTTCTATCATAAATGAAGCCGTTCTGTCTATATGTGCCTCCAGTTAGGTATATAATTATGACCACCGCAAAGACGTAATTAATCGTTAGTGCCTTTGTCCGGAAAACAACAGCTAAAAATATATACCAGCTTGTTAAGATTATTTTTTTTATCTCATATACTTGAAGTAGTTACAAGTAGGTAAACCGATACTCTCTTTACTTGCATATTTGCTGGTTATCGAGGAGTGTTCAGGGACACAACGAGTACAAAGAGGGCACATCAGGCATTTATCGCTATTCTCGGGTAATTTTATCACCTCAGTAAAATAAGCTCACAGCTCAGTAAAGAGAATAAGAGATAATCCTGTATTTTATTCTACTAAATTCCGTCAAGTATCGCCGAAAGAAAAACGAAATAATAATAATAATAAAAAGAAGAAGAAGAAGGAAGAAACACACACACGCACACAGTTGTGTTCTATATTCAGACCGAATATTGTTCAAATCCACGTACCATAATCTTAACAATACCCCATAACAATAGAATTCTTTTGAGGACGTGGTGATTCTTTAGAAATCACACCCGAGGACTTGGAATTCTTTTGTTCAAGTCCTCGGTCAGGATACAAAACAAGTACACACGCACACCGCAAGCACCGACTCTCTCTCGAACACACACACACTACCAAACAACAACCTAAATACAGGAAGCAGACGGATAGATACACAAAACTAGGCTAACTTGTAATATTAAGAGATCATTTATTGAAAACTATAGTAAATCTATGTATCGATGATAGAACTTCGACTAGCTGCACGGCATCCACGTATGTAGTCAATTAATGTCATTTGATGCAACATTCGTGCAACGTCGTGCTCCATTGAACGAGAAATTCAACGATTATGCACTGTATGGTATTTTAATAAAATGCTGACTATCATGTGCGCAACGCTAAGGGGCGGGGGCAGCAGGGGAATTCCCCCACCCTCCTCGTCAGTCGGAAGGCGTTAAGTCGATGGATTTTTCAAAATTAAAAGTGCTTATGTAACTACTTATAGTCTAAATACACCAGAATGCATCACTTTTATTGTCGGTGGGGGGGGGGGGCAGCAAGGACCGCTATAAAGAATCCCCAATTAACGACCATAGTCACACCCCTCATGCGAAATTTAAATTCATGCCCATACCAAACTTAGTCGTTGGAAATCTGTAGTTTGGCCTACGTCCTATCTTGGAAACCCTGTGCACATCACTGGAGATAGGGTTGACAGGGGGTAATGGTTGCAAATGTGGAGAATTTAAAAAAATCTTCTTGACTGCTATTCCCCTATCTACTTCAGACTCCTCACCCCTCCCCCACCCCATTCCTTTGTCCACTCATTAGGGCTTATTAATAGCCTGCATGCTACATTTTCTACTTTGGGAGTTATTGTGATTACAAAGTTTTGGAGTTTGCTGTTTGTTGGCCCCACATGACCTTCGACTTCCACAGAAACAACAGGATTCTTGTACTCGCCTCACATACACATAGGCGCACACACATGCACAAATACGTCATCAATGTCATAGATTCCTCGTCGGCAAGGATTATCAAAAACAACATGCTTTCACGATTAAACAGAGTTAAGGAAAATGCTTAAAGTATAATTTGATACAAAGAGATTTATTTGTTTTTCTTCCATTACTTGAAGGCACTTGTACATAAAATATACTTGCACTGTGGAAAAGAAGTTCAATCGCAATATTTGGTAAATAGATTTTGTTGCTGTTTCTGTATGAACTCTGACCTTTTATTGTAATGAAAATATTTGTGTAAGTGCAAGGATGATAGAAAACATGAGGTTCTTTGTTTCAGTTCTCAAAGGACCAAAACTTGTTAAGTTATTTACAAATGATAAAATAACATAGATAATACATCTTAATTCTCTCAAAGATTCGTATAAGTACTGGCAAACACAATACTTAGAAACACATTGCCAAACGTATAGTCACCTATAAATGAAAAGCTTTCAAGAAAAGAAGCACTTGGTTTTTAACCTTCTACCTATTCATTTAGCATACATTGAACTTACATCTATATTTTACACGTCACACATATATGTATGTATA
>JAIPMN010045010.1:0-14559 GCA_020650975.1 Apostichopus californicus | reverse complement strand
AAAATCAAGTTTTAAACTGGCAGAGTGGTTGATACATGTTCTAGAGAACATTCTTTGATGGATCCCAAAAATATAGGACTTTGAAATTTTCGTGTCATGGCCACTTTAACCTACGGGTACTCAGTGGTGACATATAGAAACTGCCTATGGCATAAACTACTAATTAGACAGAATGCTTAATCTTAAAGTAACCTAGCGTATTGAGACATGTATTAGATCATGTGCTTACCCTGGAAGAGTTAGCAAAATTAAATAAATAAATAAATAAGCAGAACATAAAGATAAAGAGAAAGCATCCTTGCAAGAAGGGAAAAAGAGTTTTCTTCCATTTTCTTTCCAAATGACGGTCTTTCTTTTAAAAGCATTTCAGTCTCAGAATTGTTTTATCTTCCACCGAACCACATTCCAATGATCATCAAACGAACCATGGAGTTTCCTGAAAGAGTAATGTTTTCGTTTTATAATGATTGCAAAACAACAACCGCAAAATGCAAATTAGCCACGAAAAAACCCATCTGTCATTTTTCGCTGTTTTAGCATGGTTTATATCTTTGATAAGTGTTCATACTTATGTCTTTGTAAATGCGAAAAACTTCTCCAGTACTAAACAGCCATTCCTTACTATACCACATGTACTAACACTATATTGAAAGTACATACACAAATGATCATATGTTATTTCTTAGTGTTGTATCCTTGTAAGCCTAACATTAATGTTGATACTTATGTCTTAGTCAATGTGTTTCTCCCCTGAGTATTAAACATACAATCCTTATTTCTATACCCATACTAACACTATATTGAGTATACAAAAGAACGATCATATGCTATATTTATATCAGTGTTGTTGTAGCCGTGTGTAAGAATATGGTAAATGCTGATACTTATGTCTTAGTCAATGCGAAACACTCCCCTGAGTATTAAACATGCAATCCTTATATCTATACCCATACTAACACAATGTTGTAGCCGTGTAAGTCTATGATAAATGTGAATACTTCTGTATACAAATACATGTACTTACACTATGTGTATATATACACATCTCATAACTCAGAACCATAACTGTGGTATAAAATATTACATATTCTAATTAAATACCCAACTAATTGCTTTAAGCAATGCCACCCATTCCTGATTAAAACAATCTGCTATAGTGACGGACAAAACTCTTGGTCTCGGAGGAGCTGGTAAATCCATTACTTATTAATGTGTATTCGTTGCTCGGGATGTTTCGGTTAGAATGGTTGCATCTTTTGATCGTTAAATCACATAAAAAATAATAATTACTCGATGATTGAACAAATTATCAACGGTCGGCCATTGGTGGTTACCGATCACGTGACTATACCATAAATGGTGCTCTATGAGTTGGTTCAAGATGAAGCAGTTTCTTGAATTAAAAGTACTGCACGTTTTTGCCCCTTCATTTTATATTTATCTCCATGGAAACACATGTATCTGCCTAGGACTTATTGGAATTTTAGAAAACGATATATTTATTCAATCTAAAGTTCAAATGCCCAAGGCCATGATGAGATTATTTTAAATAGAGAAAATGTAAAAATTGTATGGTTTTATTTTGACACTTTTCCCACTCATGAGTCATGAAGTCATGACAAATCCCATTCCTCTCTCCCTGAATTTATTTCCACTCACGCGATAGTTTCTTCCTATAAACACAATCAAACTGATAACTGAAACAATACACCCGGCTCCGCTTTCCAGGGTAACGGGATATCATGTGACGATTACCAGTGATTGTGACTAGTTTATTGAAGAAAAAAAAATTCTGGCTCACACTTTCTGGGTACAATCGAGTATCAAAAGTGTGTTTGTGTTACAGATTTCAAAGGGTTAACCAGACTAGCGCAGATGTGTTGCACAGCCTTAACCCTTCGTGCAGGGTACTATGCCACCCCCCCCCTCCCCTAACCCATTTGCGCCACTTCTATGAATGTATAAAAGAAAAATTTACAAGTTACAGGACGCAAATATCGTACCTCTCCTTAAATAGTTCATGCGCCCCCCCCCCTCCTCCCCCCCCCCCACACTCCCACATCCACCCCAACACAGAATTCCTGGTGTGAGAGACTGATTGATATATCTCGGTAGATAAGTCGCATCTTGAAAGCATGGAAGTATGAGATTATAATACTGAAAGTATTCTGCAGTGATATTACTAATACTCACGTATAGTCAGTCACGTGCTCACACGGTCCTTGAACTTTACAAACCGCGAGCTGTACAACGGATACAAAATATGACTTATGCAACCAATGAGCTTCATGAATCGAATATCTGTGCCGTCCTGGGAATTCAAATGTGTAACCAATTATTGTTCATAAACGGGTCAAGGACCAGACATCCAGGTACTACCACTCAATACTATCTTATACATATAGCAATGTAGCTATATGCAGCACACAGTATTCATGGTTTTACACACTGTAAGTTCTCGCAGTGCAATCTTTACTCATTTAAGAAGAGCGACATCGTTTCATGTCAGTGCGCGAGTATGGAAATTAAACGGACTGGTTTACTCATCATTTCAAAGGCTGAATGATTCTTGATAAGAAATAATCACCGTTGGGGGGAATAGACATAAATGACCGGCTGTCTTTATCCATGCATTACTGTGCTTATTTCGATTGCAATCTGCTATGTCATGGAATGTCATGGAAAATATCGTATGAGCCGACTAGGACGGTAAGCCAAGCAGCAAAAGCATACGTAACACATTGCACAAGAAGGGAGGCCATGGTGTTGTAACCCTGTGGTGACCACCCATGACCCCGTTGGTTATTTATGACAAAATGAGTAAAACAAGTCATCGATTGTACCCAACGTGGATGTTGCTTAGCAATTAACCTTCCCATCCACCCCTCCCTTCCCCCCCCCCCTTTCCCACCCTATACCAAACAAACTAAACCCAGCCTCCACCTATGGCTTGAATACACTCCATGCACGATCCTACTGAAGTGGAAGAATAAATAAACATTTCATGACAGCGCAAATTGTTCGTGCACCAAATTAAACCGGCGGCCGCGCATTATTAATTCTTACTAGAGTTTAAGAAATCATCGAAAATGTCGTAAATGATATTTAAAAAAATCATAATTTGTCGAAAACCGCCTAAACACTGCATTGTGACACACAACTATCAATTCTTTATTAGAACTTCCTTAAGGAAACGTAAGCCCAACACGAAATGCAAACTATACGAATTGGTAAACGGACACAATTTGGAAGAGTCTTATCTTCCGACCAGTAATTTTAACAATTCCTAAATAAAATTTGGATTACCAAAGAAAATTATATAGCAGACTTTCCCACTTTTCTCCTGTTTAAGACTGCAAGAAAGCATAATGGTGTTTAGGATTAAGGAACAAACTTGGTCAAAGTTGTCGCTTTAATATCCTCCCACTAAAGCAGTTTCTGTCTACCAATGATTGCAATGAAAATGCCGTTCAATGAAAAATTGTACTGGCAATGATATACTGTAAATCATCGAAAGATATCTAATACCAATAGACACACGGGTGCCCCTCCCCCCCCCCCCTCACCGATATGTATATGGATCTGCACGTTATACTTACACATACAAGAAAACCTCATCCATACATTAAAAACTTAAATGATAATTAAAAATCAACTTCCCACTAAAAGAAAATAACAAAATAAATAAATAAAATAATGATAACTTACCAATTGAGAGATGAATAACACACTTCTGACATTACCCAATTTGGGGTGGTTAAATCCAGTACTTAGTCTCCAGTAAAATGTACGTTTACACAAATCCGCCTTATACGGGTATTTTAAGAAATTTCTATTTATCGTCGAATATGTTCTCACATGCAACAAAGCTTCTGTCTCACATACTTCCATATAAGGAAATTTGCCAGGAAACTACTTCCACTGAATTGGTTTTAATTTCTTTCAAAATTTGACACAAAAGATTATCAAAATCGGATATTTTGGTTTTGCTGCCGATTGGAGAGAGAGCTCTTTGAACAAGGTGTGTAGAGTTTCCGCGTCACTGTAGTAACAGTATGCTCTTTACTGCAGACATCTGTTCGTTTGAATAACCATAACAATACTCACCACACACTTGCCAGAGTTGGTATACAAAGAGCAGTCTTGTGTACCAAAGGAGGAAGCCCACCGCAACTGAAGCGTAATAAGACCTGCGGCTAACCGTTTGATAATCCTAAATAAGGAGATGTAGTGTTCTCCTCTTGATTCCTCACCAGCTGTGTGGTATAACCTTGACTTATATTGGCAATACACATAGAAAAACACCGTAGGCTACTAATTGCGGTTACAGAGCTAATAGATGGCGGAGCTGTTTAGGATTAAATGGATTCAGACCACGTAAAAAAATGTAGAAAATCCCATCTCCCTACTGATTTGAATGAAAGGCAAGCAATGAACAAGCCATCATCGCAATGTGTAAAAAAGAGAGATACTGCTCGGACTGCAGTCAAAGTTGTGACACTGTTGCATAAACCGTATCCACATATGCCTTTCAATCATAAGGTCCCGAGTTCGAGTCACTCCAAGATTAATGTATGTCGTCCAGTTACAGAGTTGTTGACAATTGACAATTCATAATCATGGACGTTAAATATGAATCTAAGAGACTGACTTCGGTCAGCTTGCGGCTTTGATAAGCCAATGAGGCTTCTTCGAGGAGGATCTAAAATACATACATAGGCCTATGTTTTTTTTTATTAATGAGAATGTATAGGCCTATACTTATACATAACGCCTACCGTTGTGAAATGCTATATGTATACTGTAATGTTTTTATGCGTTGTTGGCCAATTGCTTGTAATGTGTATGTTTGTATGTTTGTATTTAAATTCATGCTGTGTTTGTAGCCTAATTTATACCACACAAATACTAGAACATACAGGTAAAACGTTAGTTTGTTCTCGATAGTGAAATAACAGATGTTCAACGACGCCCACAGAAAGTGACTTGACTTTGTTTATAAATAACAGCTGTATCTATATTAAGTCAATAGATTATGGGTACTTTGTTTCCCGTCTGTGGAAACTAATGATGTTACATTACAATTAGCTAATTAATGTCTCCTATACCTGAGGCAAACTCATATTTGATAAGTAATTAGTGGAAAGCTGTTATTATCATTAAGTGCTTAGTTTCTTTCACCAGCAGATAAACTGTGTTATTGGTTGGAGGAATGAAGGGCTATATCTTTAGCTGAAAAGTCAGTTGCAAAGAGTATAGTATTTAATGCAAAATGAAATACTGTCTGCAGGGGGCATGAACTGTGTTAATAGGCGTAGGAAAAGTTTAAACGTTTTGTGATCAGTAACGTACAGGCGAAAAATCAGAAACAACAAAAAAAGGACAAAAATTTTGAGATGAAAAGACAAAGGTTTTAAAATAATAAGTCGAAATTTCGATCTAAAAGTTGCAATTTCGAGAAACTAGTCGAAATTTCGCAATAAAATAGTCGACATTCTGAGATACAATGTCGACATCAAATCGTCCACGTTTTCCAAAAAGTCAACAGTTTGAGAAAATAAGCGAAAGTTTGATATGAAAGAAATATTCCTTTCAAATCGAAATTTCAACGCATGCATGAATTCAAGAAATAAGTCCAAAGAGTCGAAATTTTAAGATGAAATGTTAATACATCTTCTGTCTCCAAGAGTACAATTTTTGTTAGCTTCCAACACAATTTAGAGCAAGGAAAAGATGAGTGGCGAAGGAGGGGGGGTGGGTGGGGGTGAGTGGGGGGGGAGAGGAGAGGAGAATCTCGGATACTAAAGGAACGGACAAGGCAACCACGTTTCGTAGGAGGGAGAAGGTTGCGAAATGAAGAATTACAGGGACCAACTAATTTACCGATTGAGAACCAAGGAAAGTAATTCTTGAAACTAGTGCGATCTGCCTGTAACCTGAAGGTTCCCCCTCCCCCCCCCCCCCATCTCCACCTCTCCCGAAGAAAAAGATTATTCCACATAAACTGTAAAATAAGCTAAAAGCTTAATTTCAAACCAACCTGGTATCGGGTTTCTTTTATCGGATGCCACCCTCCCTACCTCCACTCTCTCCCTCCCCTCTCTCCCTTCTTTTTCCCTTCTCTCCACTCCACTCCCCTCCCCTCTCTCCCTCCCGTCCCGAACCTCCCGAAGCTCTGGGTTCCTCGTCCTCTATTACCACTCGTTATTGTTTTAACTGACATTTGAGGAGAGCGGTTCTCTCAGTTCACGCTGGTTGATATAAACACTATATCAAAATAATATAAAAACAGAATATGAAATCGAGTCATATTTTCTCACGTCAAATTGAAGTGATGGCGCTATGGTGGAAAACAATTATTCCTATGCACTGCTAATTCCCTCACCTGAAGATTGGTATGATATGAACATTGATGCCACGTGTCATGTTCATGCAATGAAGGATCCCTGGGTCACGAGGGTAGCGTATCGACAGGGGATGGGGGGGGGGTGGGGAGGGGAGAGGCGGTATACTAGAAGTGGAAGGCTGATCTGTGCACTGACCAGTGATAACAAACGTTATATGTCTGTTCATGGACTGTGGGGGTGTTATCTCTCTATTTAGTTTGTAACCGGCTGGTGATTTGAGTGATTAATGTTTACGTCCTCCCAAATGCAGATAGTAATGAAACGTGATACCTTGTTATCTTTAGCAGACCTGAGATGTCCATCGCTGTATCGTTTGTACACTGTGCTGTGGGTATTGACCGCAGTTGTATGTACTGACTGTACACTAGTGTCTAATTACCGACGGTAGCAAGCTGTGTGTGTATTTTCTGGGATCGATGGTGGTGTCTAACACTTCTGTTACACCTCATTCGAAACTAGGTCAGATTACTGGCATCAGACGTTTCTTTTTGCGCGAGTCTTCACACCCTTTAAAGTTTGCACCCTCTCAAATCCCCTTTCCTCTTCCCCTGATCCAGTATCGGTTTGAAATACCCTGAGATTGATTGTAAAGTGGCTCAATTGGAAGATTTTATATCCATGGCCATTGTTCATGCAAGGTTGACATAGAGACCGCCCAGACCAGTCGGCATCGGTTAACTTCCACAATCATGGTTCGGTAGAAACTATACTGGTTGTAGTAGACTCCATTCAGAAAAGCTCACACGTCAAATTATGGAATTTGTTATCCTTGTATAGGGTAATGTACGACCTTTTTCAAAGTTCGTTCGGTCATAGCATCATTGCTCAAACTAACAAACCCACAGTTTCCGTTAATGCAGCCATGACGTCAGAATTCTGTCATTTCATATCAACATCAACACATAGTACTTCAAGAAGGACAATGACATTTACATATAGTTTCCCATTGGGAAACAACATATAGCTTATGTCCTTCTTGGTCTTAACGTTGCACTGATGTTTCAATACAGGACCTGTGTCATTAACCCTTAATTTAATGTGAAGTTCAAAACATGACACTTCCGCAAATATAAATACCTCCCTCACTCGCGTGACCTCACTATATGTACAATTACCGATCTAATCATGTGATCTTCGACCGAACAGAAGACCGAGTGAACGTAAGAATATGAAAGAAGGAATGAAGATACGCAATATGCGTGTAAGGGAGGGAGGGGAGGGGGAATGGGGGCTTAGGCCACCCCCTTACATCGACAGTCGCGGGAACCGTTCATTCAGGGTATCTTTTACATTCAGTAGTGGAATAATTAGACTATTCATTGCAACTAGACCTAATTTAAAGTATGTATGTATATATGTATTTTAGATCCTCCTGCAAGCAGGAACTCGCGAAGAAGCCTCAATGGGTTATCAAAGCCGCAAGCTGACCGAAGTCAATCTCTTAGATTCATATTTAACTTCCATGATTATGAATTGTCAATTGTCAACAACTCTGTAACTGGACAACATATATTAATCTTGGAGTGACTCGAACTGGGGACCTTATGATTGGAAGGCACCGGCGTTAAGTCTAAGCTATATGCATTAGAATGCGCCATCATTCGATGTATTAACTCCTATTTTTCCTGGGAAGGATCCCTGACCCAATATTTATGAGTCGGCTTCCACGACCCATGCGCCACGCCGCCTCCTTGATTCTACCATGTGTGTGACTATGTCCTATACCATAAATGAAATATTCCTGTCCTTACCTTACTCAGTCGGGGATTCTAGAATTTGCCGTCCCCACCCCATCTCACTTTTGAAATCTTGGGCTCGTCACTGAAGATATGCAAATGAATGACTGAATGAATGGACGAAGAAACAAACGTATCAGTGATCAACGCACAAACAAAATAATGAACACGTCAGTCACTTAATCAAAACATTAATCAATGACAGTGAAGGGAAGACCGCGAATAAATGTGAACGAACGACTGATTGAATAGACTATAGAATGAAGTCAATGAATGAACGAGCAACTTAATTAATGGATGGACACGTGAAGGTGACATACTCCTATTAGAGTCTATATCCATCCGCTCGATTGTTCTCCCATCTCAGGAAAAGTGCCAATAAGCAGCAGGAGAACATCTTTTTTGACCTGTTATCAATCATGATCTAGGTTTTTGTGGCTTGCATGTTGAAGAGCATGAGTGGAAGTACACGTGGTGAGAAAATTTGGTCAATTGAGGCAAGTTTAGACCCCTTTAGGCCTCTCGTGAGCAGCGTACGAAAATTGTTTACTACTGAGTGAAGAGGTTTGTTTACAAGTGACAAAAACTTCCGGCTCGGATAGCAAAAAAATCTACATGGTCATGATACGGGAAATTGATGGTGCCATGGAAGTCCAACTTGTCAGCTATCCGGTGATGGGTAGCGTTTAGGTAGTGAGAAAGTTTATATAGACTTAGAGACCACATTACTTTTGTAATTTAGTGTGTAAGTCAATGGGGCTTTTAATGGACGTATGCTACCTTAAACTGGCTAGATGAATGGACGAACCACGGTATATAAGAATTACAGGTGGTTAGACCACTGACCTCTACCAGTGGGTTAGACGAATGACTAAGGAATAAAGCATGGAAGGAAGGATATATGGAACGCCACAAACGAATAAACTCTCAATTTAAGTTTATTTTCAGAAAAGTGGGAAACCGTCCTTTATGCCATCATGTTTGGCTCCAGAATAATAATCTTTTATGGTGATGACGTCACATCGAGGAATTTGACGAAACCTATTACGAAACGCATGGGATTTACAACATTGCTCATAACATGTGTCTCCCGCGAAGCAATAATATGAATCGTAAGGCAGTAAGTAATACGTGTATTAATTCTCACCCGTCTGACGGCGTTTGTTTCGCCGGCTTCCGCTCTTTTGGCGCTACAAAATACTTAAGCACCGGTACTTTCTAAAAAGATAGCAGTTAAGTATGTGCAGGATACCCACGGGACCGGAAAGATCTCACACAAGAGCTGAAGTGACATTAAGACATATACCAGCTCCCTTGTGACACGTTGTCGTCTGCGACATTTTCTTTGTAGTTTAATGTTTCTTTTCATGTTCGAAAACAAAAGATGTTATTCATGAAAACACCCGCGACCATGCAGGAATGAATCAAAACGAATCGTAAAATTCGTTCTACGTTTCGATGAAGAAAAAAATAATAATTGCATTCCTATTAAAATGATTTGTACACAGTTTCATTAGATAAACATGTTTATTCGCCCCACAACTCAGAGCAATCCAATTATCTATAATTTTTCCAAACCAGATTTGAAAGGATACCCTCTGTCTGTCTGCAAGGCTATACAATTTACTATTTAACGATCTTGTTACTTGAAAGACAACAGCAGAACTAATATCTTTTAAATGAAAGCAGAACATAAATGTGTTTGGTGATACGCAACAGTTCCCCTATAAAGCATACACGTAGAATTGAGGCGACATTTTCAGTGCCACAACTTATATACGGTAGCCCTCCGGTCCATCACGGGGTTGGGTGGGGGGGGGGGGTAAACAGGAGGGATTATAGAGGGTTGCTAGCAGCCTGGGTTACGATTTAAGGTGAACATATGGCGCCTCTCCTCTTTCACCCCTGTAAATAGACATGCAGTTTTACAATATCATAATGTATGTAAACCGTTCGCTTCATTTCATAGCGTGTTTACAACTACACATATTGGAGAAAGTCTTTCGTTTTGCATCAAAGTAAACTGGCAAATAGTAGCATTTATAAGCTCCCAAAACTGTGAGGGCAGTGGCGGAGCGTCCATACAGTCAGAGGGGGCGGATGCCCCCCTGATGGACTCAAATGGACTGCTGGCGCCCTTTTCAGCTTTTTACCACTTTTTACTTATTCGCGATTATTGACTTTTTTTGCGCTCTCAAATACCTATTGACATTTGTCACATTTTGTAGGTGTAATTTTCTGACAAAATGGCGATGACACCTATTTATTCTTCGTTTATCTGCAAATAAGCAAGGCTCGGAAAGGGTCATTTCCGGTGATCTAGGGAGTATCTTTACTCAAAAAAATCTGTACGCTCTGCGCCAACCTGTGGTGGCGCTCCGCTTAGATACGGTAGTGTCGAAAGCGCCCCTACAGACCATTCTCGCCCCTCCTGACCAAAACCCCTAGCTCCGCCACTGTGTGAGGGGTGGGGTGGTGAAGGGGGGGGGGAATACTGTTGGCCTATCAGCTGAGTTCTTCAACGTAAACATGATAGCGATCGGAAAAACACGTGATATAAGTCAAGATCTTTGGCACGGAAGACATTGCGCAAACACATGCAGGTACCGTGACACAATTAAATAAATGTACATCCGCGTTTAGAGGAAACGTGCCAATCAAAACCCTAATGGGGTTATGACTTCAGCATGCACATGATGGTCAGGGTTTTCCAATCTTGTATGCTAACAAATTAGTATCAAACAAAGTTCAAAAAGTGTGAAGATTTGAAAGATTTAAAAACTATTCTTAATCAGGAAGAAGAAGGAGAAGGAGTAGAAGAAAAAAACTGGAAAAATTAGAAAGGATCGTTGGTTAAAACTGGAGAATAATTGTCAACAAAATAATGGCAAATTTGATCTTTTTCAAGTTCCGTGGTGTAATAAAACGGTCATGGCATACGGACGTTGACAGGTGCCATGATATACGGTAGTCCTTCCAGTCCATCGATTTTCATATGATGGCTATTTGCCGGTTGAAAACATTTATCTGGATTCTAGAGTTGAGTTATAAGCACTTATACCAACAACAAAAATGGATGCACAGCAGAAAAGAGACACATTCCAGAGATATAGCATATTAATATGCTGAATATCGTGCAACCGGTATAGTCATATAGTAGCATTACCAGCACTCAATCTTTCTCCTGTAATCCTTGGCCTACGATATATTAATACTAAACTTGTGCCTGAAGTAATACTACTTAAATGATCATGTAAAATGTAACCTATTTGATAGATCAAAACTGGTCAACAGTGATGGAACTATATTACACTTTCTTTCTGTCGTTCATCAGGGCAACAGTTTTTCAATGTTCTTATTTAAATCTTCTAAACCGTTTCTGGAGAGAATATTTGAATCGTGATTTTAACCAACAATGAAGTACTTATAAATATTGAAACCTAACTTGCGGCAGACGGGGACAGATATGAGCGTATAATGCTGAACGGTCATCAAGACTGACACTTATATCCGTCTCTAAGGGATGCCGATCCAGCCAAAAAGAGGCCACATACATGTTATCGCGCACGTAGGACGGTTTGTACTGTACAACCGTGGTAAACAAACGTAATACAAACATACATGGTAACATATAATTATATGTAAGGTATAAAAAGCGGAAATAATTTTATTTACTAATTAAAATATATTTATTTTTATCTGTCTATTTATTTATTCTTTTCTTTATTTGGGGTGGGGGTGGGGGGGTATCTCTAAAATACACCTTTGGTAATTCACTTTAATAGAAATTTAAATACTTCAGAGTTTTCAGTGTTAACATCGATCCCCAAAATTTGAAAAATGTAGAATGAATTAAACTGATAACTGGCTCTCTAAACTGAGCAAGGTAGCAAAATTGAATGAATTTACTCCATTAGTTAATAAAAAGAAATATTATTGTTCTCATAGTAAGGAAAGGCAATGAAATCATAAATACTGTATCTACATATTTCATACACCAAAACGGAAGATAGGTTTGAAAACGGTTGACACGTACTCCCCCCCCCCCATCTCCCCTGTTTTGAAAAGAGTAACAATGGAACAAGTTTTGAGAATGGAAGTAACCAATCCGCTGCAAAGTATAGGTCTATTCGACCAACCTTGCGAACGTTAGAGAGAAAAAGAAACTGATTTTGCCGATTTATTTTGCCTTACTTTACCCTACCCGTTGTGAACTGTTTGTTAAAAGAATAGTACAGGTAAAAATTCTTTTTGATATGTTACAGAGAAACATAATCTAAGCATTCTAGTGAAATTTGCATTCAATTCCTATGTACCGATTTTGAGATATTGACAGTTGAAGTTATCTGATATTCTACCGAAAGTGAACTTGAAGCAAACAGGTGTGATGTCATATAGTTGCAGACTGACAAATAATGTTTTGTTTTTTCTTTATTTTTCAGTCTATTGATTTGACCTTGGATTGGATTGGGTTACTAGTTTGTCTAAAGGGGATGTGAAGTTTATAAAATACCAATACCTATATGGTACATTCACATTATGGATGCATCCAATTGTGGAGTATAAAATTAGACGTAAATTTCAGAGGAAAACAAAACATTATTTATCAGTGTGCAACAATGACGCCACACCTGTTTGCTCCAAGTTCACTTTTGATATGAAAGGTGGCAACTTACAACTGTCAATATCTCAAAAACGGTACATAGGATTTGAATGCAAATTTCATCACAATGCTTAGATTATGTTCCTCTTTAACATATCAAAGAGAAATTTTGACCTGGACTATGCTTTTAAACTTCAGCTTAAATCAAACTTGAGAGTGGGTTGGAGAATGTATGGATGATTCAACACGAGGGAATTTCGCAATCTATAGTGATGTTAATTTACTATGGGTGTTTTCAATTATTTTTATTATTGTTTTCGTTTTTTGTTTTTTTGTTCTGCGCAAGCATTGTCTCTTATTTTTTTTTAATGCTATACGTTTTAGCCGTCAATAACAACTTCGAACAAGGTAACTATTATGTAAGCTATTAAATTCTGTCTATCGAACGAGAACAATGAAAGGAAATTAGAAGTTCCAAAAAGCTATAAATATTGGCATCGTTGGTTCATTGTGTTTACAGAAAACACAATTCTTGTTTGTTCAATAAGATATTTAATCAACACAAAACGAAATGTCTATGGACAGAACTATATGTAAGAGACGGATATATACAAATTTAAAATATCTTAATATCAAGTGTATGGTTGAAAGGTGTCATCTTGCTAATGCAATAACGAAATTACTTGCACGCTCCATAGATCTACACGTGTGCTTGATAATTGTATTGAAAAAAGCCACAAATCGCATTAACGAAATAACTAGAGAGATTTTTAAATTTCATTGCCTGAACGTATACACATCTAAATGCCAACTCCTTGTTAATATGTGTTAGATATGACACCTCTTTCAAGGTCACGCGATAACCTTTCTCCACAGAGAACTCCAAACAGGTTATATCTATGGATAATTCCTGGAGAATATTAAATCCCAAGTTTGAATGGTCAAGAGGTATTTTTCAGCTACAAATGCATCAATCTTGTAAACTGTTTACATTGATTTCAAGTTTTGTTTGTTGTGTTCGAAATAATTGTAGCTGCAAGTTTCATCGTTAAGTTGTATCAAAATTGAACTTAAAGCAAGCAAGTTGTGATATCATAGGTGTACAGTGACAACGTAGTATTGATCTGTTTATTACTCCCCCCCCCACCCCCCCCCCTCCCTAGTGACAAAGACCTATCAGTGTCGTTTACAGTTTCTGCCAAGCTAACAACCCTACCATTACAAGGTTATTTTTGCGAAGACACTCTTTTATATATATAAATATATATACATATTTTCTTTTTTTATTATAGCAAAACTGAAAATTGTTGGATTCATAATTTGAAATGAAACTTGAACATTCAGTCGAACGAAATCTATTATTTGATAATGTATAATATTGAAATTTGCTTAAAATCAATTCACTGGACTTCCATGCATGTGTATAATTGTTGATGTTTGGTTTGTATGGGTTTTTGTTAAATTTATTTTTGCTTTTTTCTATTGTTTTTCGTGTTACCTATAATCCAATGATGACGACGAGATAATGATGATGGTATTTAAACTTGAGATTTGGTTTCAACGCAATATGACCCATTTAATACAAAAACAAATCACTAAAAGAATAACAAGAGAACAGGAATTTTTCAACAGATATCAGCTGACAGCTTTCTCTATAAACAGAAGAAAAAATAATAAATATGCACAACTTACAAAAATTATCATAGGAGGCTTACATCAAACATTATGTAAGTAATAAAGTATACAATCAACCATACTTTCAAACCATCAATTTCGCCATAAATTAATGGTTAGTTACTGGTCATACATATAT
>JAIPMN010044997.1:0-18868 GCA_020650975.1 Apostichopus californicus | reverse complement strand
CTTTCTAGCATTTTTTGGTCGCCCTTATTGGTCGCTGTTATTGTTCGCTGGAAAATCTTATTGTTCGCTACTATTGGTCGCTCTTATTGTTCGCCAACTTCAGCCAGATCTAGGTATCGTGGGGTACATGCCCGTAATATAACGTGTTTTTTTAAATATTGCATTTTCAAAAAGTTTTATAGTTATTAAAACGTGCATCATGAATTTTTCATTCATTTTAAGCCCCAAAAAAGCACAAACTTCCTTAAAACATTTCACTACGGACAATTATCTTTTCCACCGGGCACCGTGCATCAAACGTGTGAAGCGTGTGTAGAGATCAGTGGTGTGAAGTTGTGAACAGCTGATCGTTGATCGCTCACAGACTCTCTGTAACCTGTAACTCGCGACAACCAAAATGCCTCAAAGGAAGACCAAAAAGCCACCATCGAATGCCCCTCAAGGGATATTCGATAAAATACCAAATATTAAAATTCAGGATTTGGTGTTTGATCCAGAATATCTTTGGATAATTGCATGTCTCCTGTTCATCGGAGAAATAATTATCAATGTCTTCATTATCAACAGAGTGAAATGTAAGATTCCATCGTGGAATTGGTACCTAACCGTAGGCTTAAGCTAGACCTAGAGTTAATTCAGACATTTACATTCCATTTTGGATTACTTTTATTAGTACGTGTGGGTCGGTCTATCAGTTTTATCAGCTCCATTACATTACCATGACCTGTTTCCCCGTCTATGAGTATCCAATTATTGGAAGAAGTATTGCACGAAAGGGCACACCAGCCTTTAAGTTTCACTAGCCTAGGTTGGATCTTGTTGTACACTACAGTCCAGAGGGAAGTATGAAGTGCTAGCTTTTCACTATTGCATGTTGTCACTGTTATCTACTAAAACTGGATTATGACTATAAAGTTGAACCTTGCAATTTTTTAATTAACTAGTGGAACCAAAATTTCTCTTTCCTTCTGCAGTTGGGGGAGAGGAAATATGTTAGAATGTATCAAAATAAATGTCAAATTGATTGATGAAAAAAAAAAAATTCAGGGTGATTATTAAGTTATTAGTAAGTTCATAGCTACAATATTTATCTATAAATCGCAAACTCAACAGGCTAAAATATTTACACTACCTTGCTTTTGTTTGTTTCATAGATACAGAGATTGACTGGGAAGCCTACATGTCTGAAGTAGAGGGTGTAGTCAATGGAACCTATGATTACCTCCTCTTGAAAGGAGGCACAGGACCATTGGTGTAAGTCGGATCAGTCCAGTTCTCTCCTTTGTGCCATATTCACTCATTAAACTGTAGTACTCAAAATGTGGCATGTGCAACAGTTTTTCAACAGATTTTCAAGGGCTACATAAATTTTTCAAGATAGCATGCAATATCAATTTGGCTGACGTGATGGTCTTGTAACCATCTTATCTTAACACCATGTGTGGCTTGATCTCAAATGGCTGAAGCAAACAGTACTCAGATCTTTTCATTGCAAGAAGGAATTTTTAGCCCCTTGGATGTCAAAATCCGTCATTTATAGAAAGGGGGGGGGAGGGAGGGTTAAGTTTTAGAACAGCAATATTAGAGGAAAAGTTATCTGGCAGGATCTGCTAGGGTAATTTTTAACACAGTCACTTATCTCAACAATAAGGGAATACATGAAGACTGACTTCGAATCCGTGGTAATTTTTCTTATATTGTAAATAGTTTCCAGGGAATACTGTTATAACATAACAAATTGCTTAACTTAAGATGGTTATACAAGCACATGCTTTGCAATTTTTTTCTTTACAAAAAGTCTGATTATTTCCTATTATTTTTACTGTATTTGGTGGCATGGACAAAATTCACAAATTTGTCAATTAGTAAAACAAAATCTAATAACTCTAAAAGTAATTGTTTTTCTTTTGCAACTTTGAAGATTTCCAAACTCTTGACAATTAGTTTACAACATTGTCTTTCTTTACTCTCTTAATATGCTTATGCAGGTATCCAGCTGGTTTTGTGTATATATACATGGCGTTGTACTACATCACAGATAAGGGGACTGACATCAGACAAGCCCAGTATCTGTTTGGTGTTCTCTACCTAGCAACCCTTCCCTTGGTATTTAGAATTTTTCAGAAGACAAAAAAGGTGAGAAAAAACAGTTTTTGTATTGAAATCTTTTGAGAGATGTTAATGACCAACAGAAAAGCTGATTAGATATTAAAAAACAAAGGTTGATTTATAGCAAATTTATAGCAAAATTTAGTCACTCTTGAACCTTCCCCTCACCCCCCTTTTCTTTGTGCCATTTCCCCCCCCCCCTCCCTTTGTTTGTGATCATTTGTTAAAGTGATTCTGTGCATTTTGAAAAAGGAAATATATAAGAACTTTCATTTCAAAATATGGAACTCTGTTTAGGCTGATTATCTGACGAACCATGAAAAACAAGCCACTGAGGGAATGCATTGTAATGCATAGTCAGTACCAATGAAGCTCTCCTTGCTCAAGCTGGTCATCAATGTGACTAGCAGACTTGTGACAACAGTAATAAGTCTGCAAAACTCAGCCTAGGGTGACACGCAAAATACTACACTTGGTATCACAGACCTTCAATCGTCTTCACAATGTTACTCTGACTAGGCCTAACAGCGTAACTTTATCAGAATTAGAAGCATTTATTCAAAAATACTTCACAATTTTACCGTTTTTATGCCTTTTTTTTTAGTTTTAACAAATATCAAGTGCTGTCATTTTCAGTCATGAAATGACATGTTTCATCCATGACCAACACCGGCAGTACAGAGAAACATAAAGAAAAACATAAACTCAAACATTATCTTATTTTTTTTCCTTTTTCAGTACGCACATAATCACTGTAATGATTTTGGTAAGATTTAAGGTGAGGTGTGATAACTAACAAGCACTGGGCTGTTTAAGGAGATCAGTTTCTGGACATAAATTTACTGCTTTCACTTGTACCTGCTTGAATCTAATTTTGTTGACATGTACATTCTCAAATCATAAACTTGAGGAACTTTAATTTGTAGTGTAGGATTTGTCGCTGTGTATTGCATAACCTAAAACCAACTTGGCTGATTAACTCTGTCAGGCATCATCATCATTTTTCTCTCTCTGTCTCTACCTTACTCCTCTACTCCTGCCTCAGGTTCCTCCGTACGTGATGTTCTTTGTTTGCTGCGCCTCCTACAGAATACATTCCATCTATGTCCTACGCTTGTTCAACGATCCCGTCGCAATGTTCTTTTTCTATCTGGCAACAAACTTTTTCATCGATCGTAGTTGGAACTGGGGCTGCTTTTGGTTTAGGTGAGTCAGTCTTTTTCGGAACCAAGTTTTGTCTTGTTTAAGTTTTGGGTGGGGGGGGTGGTGAGTGAGGCTCATGATTGTATTTACTTATGGTTAGTTTTTCAGTTTAGATGACTTTCGTCAGGAGTTAATTTCCTTTTTTGCTTCTTAGATTATTTAGCAGTTCTTGAGCAGTGATATCCTTTTTGCTTTTGAATTAAATGTGTATGGACTATTCAGTCAAGTAGTCAACTGTTTAGGAGTATTCAGGTAGATTAAGCCTTCAGAAATATTCATTAACAGTTATCTCAGAATACCTGAGATATCCCAAAAAACAGTAAGTAACAATCAAGAGAAGGGGTTAGGGAGGGTCTGGGTAGGTGATATCAGGCAGGTAGAACTAAATTTTCAACGACAAGTCAAGGTATTTATCAAAACTAAAACTTATTATTTTCATCAAGTTAGATGATGCTTAAATATTTGCTCCATTTAAGTCGATATAATTGTTCCTTTCCTTCTGCATTCTTCATTCAGCATTGCTGTTTCTGTGAAAATGAACGTTCTCCTATTTTCGCCTGCATTGCTTCTCCTGTTGCTAACAGAGTTTGGATTCTGGAGGACTATACCACGTCTCGCTATCTGTGCTATTGTTCAGGTAGTGTTTATCAATAAAGAAGAAATTTAATAAAGAGTTAATAAAGGTTTTTAATTTTTTCAATGTTTTTATCCAAAGTACACAAGTTCATTCTACACATTATGGTGAATTAACAAATAACCTCAAGACACCCTTCCAGGCTATTCTCACCTAACTTAATGTTAAATTGGTAAGTAATATATCACCAAATAGGATCTTCTGTCTGTCGTCTGTCAGTCTGTCTTTCTATTGGTCTACTATAAGTCCAGAATTGCCATCTTCTTTCTTCATTTAGAACTTCTCATTGAAATAAAGCAAAAAAAAGAATGGTTGTTCACCGTGGCAACACATGAATCAACTTTTTAAGTTTCATTCGCAGAAATGATAGTTTCTAGACGATAAGGGAAGTGGCATGTTAAACATATTTCGTAAAAGACAGCCCTTGCTTATGTTTACTCATTTCAAAAGAAAGAACAATTTGAGAATAAAGAAGGAAATTTGTTTTTCTTTTAAGGTCGTTTTAGCGATACCATTTTTACTGGAAAATCCTGTGGGTTACATTTTACGTGCCTTTGAACTGAGCAGACAGTTCTTCTACATCTGGACCGTCAACTGGAGATGTCTGCCCGAGGAGATATTTCTAAACCGCTATTTTCAAACATCTCTCCTCGCCCTTCACATAATCTTGATAGTACTCTTCACTCTTCGGAGATGGAACAGGTAGGGAAGCATGTCACACTTCACATCAATGTACATTTTACTACGATATAGACGATACTTGGTTGATGTTACTTTAGGATTCTCTGATAGAATACCGCACAATACCTGAATGGTTTAATGCAGTTTGATACTGTGCGATATGTCATATCAGTATGATATGGTATGGTATGGTATAGTATGGTATGGTAAATGTGTTGTATGCTATGATATGATATGGTAACTAATGGTATGTTATGATAATGGTAGTATAGTATTGGAATGGTATGGTATGGTATGATTTGGTAATGGTATGATAATGGTATGTTAGTGGTAATGGTATTGGTATGGTATGGTAACTGTGTGGTTTGATATGATATGGTGATGGTATGATATGATAAAGGTATAGTATGGTATTGGAATGGTATGGTTTGGTATGGTATGGTAATGGTATTGTATGGTAATGGTGTGGTATGCTATGATATGATATGGGAAATGGTATGGAATGGTATTATAATGGTATAGTATGGTATTGGAATGGTATGGTATGGAAATAGAATGGTGAAACAAATGGTAAACATTGAATGGCACAGTACACAGTACTGGTATGGTACTAGTAATGGTTTTGTATGTTATAGTATTGCACTGTCTGATATGGTATGGACTGTTTGAATATTATTTGGTATGGTATGGTGTATTATGCTATCCTATGTTATAGCAATGTGTATGGTATTTTTTGGTATATTATCTGATACAAGACCAGGTATAATATTTTAAGATGTAATCTGGTACATGATATGAAATAGTACATAATTTAATTCATGAACTTATATGTCAAGTGATATGTGGTATCACATTATACATGGTATCACATTTTGCATGGTATTACTTGATTTGATACAATTAGACATTGTAATATATGATACGATGGTGCATGATACCTCAATATTGTACATGATATCTTCAGACTGTTTTATTTTTTGCTGTTCATTTCTTCAGACGCTCTGGTGGTCTTCAAGCTTTGCTTCCAAAACCGAGTTTACCAGAAAGATCGGTCCTAGATGCCAATTATATCCTTTCCTCAAACCGCATTCATGCATTTTGTGAGTCCATGTGCATATTGAAAGCTTATTTTGGAAAACATGTGAAGTTTATCTTACTGTGTTTGTCACTGTGTCATTGCAAAACAACAAATAAACACAAAATCAGGAGTATGCAGTCTTTACAAATTGTCTGGTTGCAAATGTCTTTTCGTAAGAGTCTGTTTTATTTGATATTAGAATTCACCGAAATGACATATTTTTGCTTTTCTTGCAAACTTATGAATCCTTGACTCTGTATCACATATTGTAAAGACTCTCTATACATCAAATTTCATCGGTATAGCCTTCAGTAGAACGCTTCACACGCAGTTTTACGTCTGGTATTTCCACACGCTGCCGTACCTTCTCTGGTGCACGGATCTGATATCTCCAGTGAGGTGAGTAACTTTTTAGTTTGTACTAATTTTCTGAATATTTTGGAGTGACTTTGTAATAAAACTAAAATTGCTGAGTTCTGTAATGCCTTGACTCCATTATGATGCAACACAATTTTTGGGTTTTACAGAGGTTGCATCAAGAGAATATCACCCCCCCCCCCTCCCACCGTCGTGTGTTTTGCACAACTTCTTTATGCCTCCTTACTTGGAATCTGTTCCACATTTTCTTTCCTCTCCACAATCCAAATTTTTATAAGTTGCAATTTTTTTCCTCCAAAAGTTGTTGTGTAATATTGTTTGGATTGATAAACAAGATTCCAGTTTTTAATCTTGATAGTTTTAATTATACTTTCAACGACCAGCACCTTACTGGTCAGTGAGAACATGTAGTGTGTTGTGTTAGCTGTATAGTGCATGTAGAATGTTACTTGATACGAAATCGGCTGTGGCTACATTACATATATGAAGTTATGCTAGGTCACAGTATCGTCAGTTGTTTAAGTTTTTAAGGGGAACCCGGATGTTTCGGCAAACTTGTTTCTTTTCATGCAAGGACTCTTGTTAGAATTCGAGTGTTACCATAGGCCCATGGTTATTGGAGTATTGCCATGGGCCCATGGTTACTGGAGTATTGCTATTGGGCCCATTGTTAATGGAGTATTGCCATGGGCCCATGGTTACTGGAGTATTGCCATGGGCCCATGCTTATTGGAGTATTGCCACGGGCCCATGATTTCTGGAGTATTGCTATGGGGCCCATTGTTAATGAAGTATTATGATGGGCCCATGGTTGTTATAAACTACTGAACCTGTACCCATTCGTCTGTGGTTAATATCCCATCCAAGTCCTTTTTCAAGTTGGGGGGCATTGATCTGATAGTGAATTTGTTTGAGTTAATACATCACCCACCCCTATGTACATCTAACTTCTTCCGATAGCACATATGGCCTTGGGTCAGAAGGACCCACATCCCCCTTCTATAGCTCCATGGTCCCGTATTCTTTTGGTATGACTAATGAATCTTTGTTTTTTTTTCTGGTGTTTGCAGGTTACTTATTCTGGGCCTGATCGAGCTCTGTTGGAATACTTACCCTTCAACGTCGGGAAGTTCAGCGACGCTTCATGTCTGTCATTTCATCCTCTTAGTAGGATTGTGGTTGAAAAAAGATAATGTGAGAGTGACAGATGCTCCAAAAGACAAGGGAAAAGAGATCTGAGATGAAGATATTTTACAGTCTCCTAGGAAAGTCACAGCTAATGTCTTCGAAATGAGACTTGCATTAAATCCCTAAGTTGATAGAATGTTATTAATATTCATCAAAAAAAAACAATTTGTACAATTTTGTGAAGTATAGCACCGAATCGTTCCACAGTATCATTGTTTAGATATGGAACAGACTTGCCATCTGCAAACAACTCTTGGCCTATCATGAATTTTTGACGGTGATAATTTTGTTAATTATGATTTTGCAGAGAGAAAGCAGCTGTGGTAAATAATCATGTTATTGTAATAATGTGATTGATCTACTGGAAGGGGTATTAATGTAAAGCTTTGCTGGATGGGTATTGTTTTATCCTTTACTGTAATGAAATATGAACTTATTTTCATTTTAATTTACTTTGAAGCTGGTCACCAGTCAGTCAGTGAAAAGCATATTTAAAGTCTTGTTTCATGATAAGAAATGGAATTCATAATTTCATATCATTTGATATGTGAGAATAATGCTACACTCCAGAATCAACAGTTGCCATGCATACATAGGTCTAAAATTTTAAGAAATATATATAATACAGAGAATGTTAGAAGATACACATTGATCCAAATACAATCTTGATAGCTGGTTCTGTTGCTGAGATTTAAAATTTTGAATTTATTAAAATTCTAATTTAGATATAAAGTACATTTTTTTTGCAATAATTTGGTGATGTCATTTACTTATATATATTAATAACTTCATTATACTTTACCAACATAAAAATTACATCCTGTCACATAGTTTGAATTATTTTCCAAGGTGATATAATCTTTCAGGTTGAAATAAAATCAGAATCATTTGTTGTTGTAGTCTTGTATGACATCATAGATTATAGTGCAATGTACTTTTATCTAAATAAAGTAATTTAAACTTTTATAATTTAAATTTGATTTAGATCTCAACAAAGAACAAGCGATCATGGCAGGAGTTTGGACTTTATGTGCTTTTGTATCACAAGCTCTATTTGTTTACAGTATGCTCTTTTAGCCTAGACATCTTTATCCCGAGCTGACTTGCTTCATCCAGAATTAAGACAACAAACTTTACTGATGCAACTTATTTTTGTAAGGTATAGTTATTGATTTAGTAATTAAATAAAGTGCTGCATTTCTTGTTCATGTTTTATACATTTAAGCTTTTACGACTTTAACACACAATCACTCTTGAGTACTGTTTGGTGTCCTTACAAAATTGTGGAATAAATGGAACTTCAAAAAGAAAATAAAAGAAAATAAAATAAAGTTGAAACTTGTCTCTCGTGTTTCTGTGTGAGAATTTAAAAAAAAAATCTTAAAACATTTCCTTTCAAATGTGAGATTCTTTTCAAGTATCCAAAGTATACCTGCCTGCAAGTAAGGTTAAGTATCAAAATATTTTCATGTTACTTGAATATATGAGTATATTCAGGGAGATTTATTGAAGGGGAGGGGGGCATGGGGAGGTGAGGCTGCATGAGTATAGTGTGAATATTTCTTTCTCAGGAAATAGTCCAATTACTTTATCATAGTTCCTTCAATACCTTATTATTCTGAATCTTGGAACGAATTAACTCCAATATTTAAGAATACTCTGTAACGAAAAGAATCATAGGTGCAATATTCACCAGATAAAATTCCCATTTAAAGGAACTGTACAGTTCACACAAAGTTGTTTCATATATGAAAATTGCCCCTGAACTCCCTGAACATCTTTTGGGCAGTTTTGAAACAATTAATTATATGATATTCAAAATAGCTTCATGAGAACCTTGCCTTCCATATTTTGTTAGAAATGTAGTAGTGTTGCACATGTTAGGACGGCAGTTTTACAATGAAAAGGAATTCGACATTGTTAGAAAAACGAAGATGTCCCTTTAAGTTGTATGAATATTCATATCTAAACGTCCAGGGGATTTACCTGCGTTGATCGACATGGCTGAAGAAAACTTGCAATTTACACCAAAGATTGTGCAGCATCTGTCTCAACTTATTGATCATGAGTTTGGAGATGACGCGAAATCGTTAGAAAAAGTTGAGGAATTGCTTCAAGATGCTATCAAACGACGCGATAAGCTCAAGACAGATGTACGTACACGTCACAAAAGTTGTTTTCACACAAGTAGCACTTTGTGTGTTATTGTACTAGATTCGCGAAATGCCAATTGTATTTCTCTTTGAGTGTTGTTTTCACGCATTTTCACTGTATTTGGGTCTAAAACATGACAGCCGTAATGAACGCAGCACATAACTTAACTGGTAACAATAATGAAACTAAGGCATTTGATCTAGAACTGTTAGTTTGTCAAATTGTTGGTGTAACCACCTTGTATTTTGTAAGTTAGCAATTTATTCACTTACCACTGCCAGGTAGGATAAATGGATCTTGTACTAGCCTAGTTTTGGCAAAGTGTTAAATAAATCCATTCATATTCATGTACTTGACAAAACCTTTTATTATTTTGCTTATGTTAATTGTGACATAGCAGCTTATGTTACACCAGGGAATAACTTATCAAGTGCTGCATTGCAAAATGCTATACAAAATGAAAAAACTCAGAACCTTAAATAAGGCTACACTAAATTATACCCTGATAGTCAGTATAGCAAAGTTCAGAACACTGCAAAGTTCAGACACCCCTAAGAAATACACGATTTCACCATGATAACTTACAGCAAGAGCCAATTCACGAAACATTACGAAGCTACAGTTATTTTCTCTCCAAAATGACCTGTGTGCAAGCAAGTACTTACATTTGTCAATAAAAGGAAGTTATAGTTTTGGGATGTTTTAAGGCTTAGGTGTCCGAACTTCGAAGTGTCCATGCTACACATAGTAAATCCATGATAAATTGATCACAGCAATTGGTAACCACAACTGACACAAGGTCATTAAAACTGCATGATCGACAAGATTGCATGGATGTAAATGTAATGCTGAGTTCATATTTCTTGATAGAAACTTTATGTCATTTAACCAAATTCTAGCAACATTCACTTATAACTGAATACCACCCAATCATTCTATTTAACAGATCTAGATATGGTTACTTAAATGTTAATGTTTGAAATTATAACAGAGTACAGTTAATGTGTCATTCAATATATGATAGATATGTAAATACACTAGCTTTACACGAGTTTTGAAATGCCATTTTTTATTTTCCCCACTTCAAGTTGAATGTGGCCACGGCTGAAATCCCAACTGAGATCAGGAAAGCTTTAACTGAAGCAGACTCATCAATCACCAGAATCGATGAAATAACGCTGGAGTACAAACAAGTTAGGAGGGGAGTGACAGGTCAGCTGACTAATGTTGAACCAATGGTTGAAGACCTTGAAGAAATGGTGTCAAAGGTCAGGGTTCTTGAAAGAAGCCTGGATTACATCAAGTGGCTGATGCTAGTCGAAGAATTGAGGTTTGTAATTACTGATATCTACAGTAAACTTGAAGGGCTTTTGATTGGCAGTTACTCCCACGAGTTATGCAGGAATCTAAACAGGAGTTGGTTCACAGGGATACACAGTAGAGTTTATTACGTTTAGGGGTCGGAAAGATAGGGTAGTTGTTGCTATGAAGAGAAGTGTATATCTTTACCAGTCTAAGCTATGTACAGCATTTTGTGGAAATAAATATGAAGGTTGGTTTATTGTTTGGATAAAATGTTGAAGAGAGGACCTGTTTTCTGTCTTTACATTGTTGTCAGCAACAACAGAAAAAAAAGGGAAAAGATGTTGTCTAAGGAAAAGAAGTAGACATATTTTACTGGTCAAGTTACCAATGAACCATTGAAATACACTCAGGTGTAGTGATTAGTTTAGTTGAAAATAAATAAAATAAAATTGAGTATTTGGAGCCCTTAAAGAATTGCGGAATGAATCAAAATTCAAAAGAAATATAGAAGAAAGCCAAAATAAAATTGAAACTTCTTTCTCTTGATTTGTGTCAGAGCTTATGTTTTACCACCCTTAAAATATTCCCAGAAATGTGAGATGCTTTCCAAGTCCCCAAATCATACCAAATTACAGTTATGTTAACTATAAATACATTTTAATCTTAATTGAATATATTAATATAGCTAGAATAAATGTTTTGTTTTGGATGGTGGGGGCAGGAGAGGGGAGGGCAAGGCTACATGAGTAAAGTGTGAATATTTCTTTCTCAAAAAGTAGGCGAATAATTTGTTACAGTTCCTACAACACCTTTTCATTCTGAAATTTTAGTAGAATAAAGTAACTCCCCAATATTTTAGTATTCCCATATTATAAAATATTTCTAAATAAGATTTCATGAAAATGTAAACTTATTATTTGAGGTCTCTCTCAAGGTGAACTTATCAAAATATTAAATTCTATCACAGTTCGGAGATTCAAGGATCACTTCTGGTTACGACAGCGCCCCCATCTCTCTTCACTAGCACAGACGTCCAGAAGTCTTTATCGGCCAACGCCACTCCGAGTGCCGTCAGTCACTTCTCGAAATTGTCGCAGGTGTACGAATCGTTACAGGAATCAAAGTGTCACCACTTGTTAGAATTTGTGGAGAGTACTGTGATGTTCTGGTACAGGATCTTAATGGAGAAACTAGCTGGGTGAGTATACCCCCCTCCCCCCCCCCCCGTTCCCCATATCATTTCAACTGAATTGAACAGGAACAAAATACTGATCTTTGAAATAAACTTTACGTATGAAAATTAAAAGCATTCAAACCCTCTTTTAGTGACATCTTGAAATTAAAAAAATTGTTCCCAGTACCCAGCGTAAATACAGTATTAAATACATTCTATCAAGAAATTTTTTATTTCCCCAGTTGAAGTTCCTTCCCCCTGCTGGACTTCATTTTTTTTGGGGGGGGGTGGTTGTATTTTCCCTGGGTACTTGATTAGCCTGGTACTATACCCTCTGACTAGAAGCCACAAGGATTAAATTGGTTATAAAGTAATCTCCAGCAACTGTGAGCTGGATAACTCTGAAGGTGGAGCTCAGAACTTATACTACAGTAGTCATGAGATTGAAACCTGTTCTTGGAAATAATTTTTTGGCTGTATCAAAATTGTTTTATTAAATTTCTCAGACAATTGGCTTACTCATACAGGTATTTGGAAATGATTGACAAGGAATTTAAACTGATTTCTGTTTTATCGGACCTAAGTTAAATGTATGACATGAATATATTACCACTTGCGATAAACCAAACTGTTAGCTCATTCATTTTTATGTTTCACCGACCAATAAGTGCCCAATGAAAAGATGGTTTTATATGTGAATCTTTGGATGATGTAGGACCAGTGAAATAATTTTTCACCATACTTTCTTCAATTTCATGTGGTTTACGGTTCCATCGTTATCGTCTCTGTAGGAATCAAATATAAACCTTACTGTTTTATCGAAGAAGTAGTCCACAAATTAGAAATTCAGTTCCTTTTAATCTGTCTTATATTATTTAATTAATTTCTTTTACCCATATAGTGAATTCAGTGAGATCACCAAAGCCCTTGGATGGCCATTTGTGACAGTTGCCTCACCCATGCCTCCTTCAGCTGCAACAGTAGAGGAATTGAAGATGAGGCTAGATGCCTGCTTTTCTCATTTGGTGAAACTACAGCTTCCGTATCCTTTGATTAAGAGATCCCGTTATTAAACGCCATCAGTGTTCAATCAGTCAGCCAGTCCTGATTTCTTTTGGTTTTCCCAGTGCCTGATAAATTCTCACATCGAGAGAAAATGCATTCCAATGGCTGACAGCTGAATAAATGTTTGAGTTAGAATATGGATGATAATTGTTTCACTTTCTAGCATGCTTGGAGCCTATGTTGATGACCTTTATAGGATTTTAAGTTACTTTGCATAACTCTATATCCTTATTGGGGCTGCATAAGGGTTAAAGTATCAAATTGAATTTACACATTTTATTTGTTAAATTAGACCTGTATTGAAGCAAGAAGTGGCTATTGTTTATACTTTAAACTATGAGAGACAAGAAGGTGCACACTATTTGTGTATTTCTCTTCCGTGGAAACACATTTCAGTTTCTGTCTTTGCTCATGTCAAACATTTCTTGTACATGCTTGTTGCATGTTTATATTTTTATTTTCTGATGAAGTTATCTTGGTTTTTCTTGATGCTTGCAATTAATTAATCAGAGTCCATTTCTTCATGAAAATGAAGGTCATTTGGAAGTTGTTATTTTTACTTGACAAAGGGAATTCAGAGATATTTTAGCGGAGACAGAAGACAAGGCCACCAAGGGAATAGAGTTACTTCCGGGCTCCCAGCCTATCCTCTTGCCAATCCAACTTCTCCTTGATCCTCTTCTCAAAAGGTTTAAGTACCACTTTTTCGGGAACAGGCAGACAAATGCTGTCGATAAGGTATGGAAACTGCTCCAAGGATCTCATTACAAATCTTAACCTTACTACAGCTACTTTGGGAGGATGGGCCTCTGAGGGAGGGGGGGGGGTGGGGCTCTTTCAATACCTTAGACAGGAGTTTGCTCAGGAGAATTCATCCTCCATTATGATGTTTAAAGATTAGAAACTGCAGGAAAGTGAATTTTGAAGAGACTGCAGTTTCTGTGTTCTAAGTGTTTGGAGGGCGAAGGGGGGGGGGGGAGGGAGTGGCAATGAAAGAAATCTTTAGATGTTAAGGTTGGTAACACACAAGTTGTTTCAGCCAAACCCATGAATAGCATTAACAGAAATGACAAATTTCTCCTTCATCGATGGTTTGCTGTGAAATATCCTTTGAACTAAATCACCATGTTAGTGCAATTTGTCATTAAATGTGGTACAGTTGAACATTTCACCATTTTGTTTGCAAGGCTGATGAGATCGGTTTCCAAAGTCTGACAAACCCTGTTGTTGTACATTTTTGTACAATCCAAAGAGTGTGTTTTTCAAGTCAAAGCACACCACTGTGTTTAAAAATTATCTTTATTGAGCGTTGACCGCAACAATCAGTTTTACTGCCACCAGCCCACCTTTAAGGCAATTTTTGTTTACTACTAAAGGTATTTAAACTGTCTAATGCATTGCGATATACTGGAGTATACCCTCAAGGGAATGTACCTTTGAAAACTGCAACTGTGAAAATCATTTAAATTTTTGGACAATATAGTGATGACCTTTAAACAGAAAAGAGACCCCGAGAATGAACCTTACAAAGAACAAGATGATAATGGCAGACATTTATAGAACCAGTAATGGCATAGTGGTTATGGCCAGCATTCTCATCTGACTTCTTCTTGCCTAGAGGCAAATAAGGCCTCCACAGAGCGTCTCCATTCATCTCGGTCGGCAGCTGCGTTTCTGGCCTCATTCCAGGATCGCCAACCAGCCCTGTCTCTCTCTTTGTCTACTATCCTGCGCCATGTTGTTTTTGGTCGCCCTCCATTTCTCCTGCCCTCTGGTGCCCAAGTCATGCTGATGTTGCTGTCAAGCCCAGCATTACAGATCTTATTTTGTGAACAAAAGTTCTTCTTATCTTGATTGATATGGTTTGACTCTTTCTCTTTCAGCCGGAATGGTATTTCACTCAAATACTGAACTGGGTCAGAGATCACAGTCACTTCCTCGAGCAGACTATACAGCCTATCCTGGACAAGAGTGAAAATTCAAACATCGTCGCCAAGGTAACCAAAATTTGTGGATCGTTCGGTATTCTGAAGAATAATATGTCACGACAATAGCGATGGATTTTTATCACAGCTGTTTGGATTATGATTATAAATTCAATTTGAAATTTGAACAAATTTGAAATTTGAACAAAAGAGTGGTGAGATGGAGGTTTTGGGGTGGCATTGGATGTTTTAGGAGGTGAAGGGAATGGGAAAACAGCAGAGGGAAATCCTTGCTATTCTGGACCTGTAATGAGAATATAACACTTACATGCAGGTGTCTTTCATTTAGAGAAATAAGTTGAAAGGCAGAGAAAGAACCTTGTGCATGATTTATTGTTGTTCATTATCCATACAGGTACTGTGGCTTATGATGGGTACACCAATCTAAAGATAATGTTTATACAGGGATCGGATCGCCAAGTTGGTAGATTTGTGATCCTGTGGCCACTGATTCAAATCCTGTTCTACCTGAGAAATTGTTTTGTGCTTTCAAAGTTCAGTTATTATTACCCAGTCAGTTTTCTGTTCTTTTGTATCTACTTATGAACAGAGAAGGAGGAATTTGTTCCTACTGGACTTTCCATGAATCCTGCCAATGGACATAATCTGTTTTACAAAAACTTTCTTTATTTCTTTGACAGGTGGAGTTTACAAGAGGCTTATTACAGCTGGCTGCCAAGAAGTTGAAGATTGATATACCCGACATTATCTACGACGATCAATTGCTATCCCATACTATCGACGAATTACTTTTATTCGATAAAGAACTTCGCAGTCACAACGGCTACCCCGATCAAGAGCCGGGATGCTTGCACGTCCTTACAGAGAAGCAGTGCTTTGAAAAGTGGATCTCTGTAGAAAAGAACTGTGAGTTATAGTAATAATAATAAAAATAATCAGTGGTTATTTTTACGACACTTAAGCGACCACAAATGTGGGAGACGCCTGCAAGGGCTTATGGATTCAAACTTACACGTCAGGTGGCTTCCAATTCAACATTTTAACTCCACTTTGGAGTCTTTTCAAATTCAGAAAGTCATTTCCGATGGGAAAAACGTAGACTGCTCTTGGATGAAAAACCCACCTTACTTTGACCCCGCCGGGTATCGAACCCGGAACCGCCCAATAGCTAAGCCTTATTGCTTCAAATGCCACCGCCTTTATCCACTCAGCCACAGCACCGATTATCAGGCACATATCAAGAGAAGGGCAGCAGCAGTATAAATCCCTCCCCAAGTTAGTAGCACAACCTTGCATGTAGACCTCTTTAAAGGCCTAATAATAGACCTAACTTAATACAAAGCTGTATATCCATCAGAAATGCACCACTTCACATATAAACTGTTCTCTAGGGGAGGACCACACCCCAGAGCCCCCTTCATCAGGGATAGACTTCAACAATCTCAGGGCCACCCTCCTTCCTTTTCAAAACCCAGGACACACCCCTGGCTATTACCTTATAAGTAAACAAAACCAAGTATTAACCAAATTGAGAGTTTCATTCCTCAAACTGGGTCTATCTTCAACTTCCTTAAAATCCTAAAATCTCCACCAAATTGGAGGGTACTCAGCAAGTGTTTCAATAACGATTCCTTGATTCGGTTCTCAATATTTCATTGTCCAGTTACTATTTATATTACTGTCGATTGCATCTAAAATGCAGATTGGATGGATGCAATGAATAATTTATCAGGTATCGCATCGCCAAATGCTATGCACAATGGGCATATTTGCTATACAAGTGCTATACCAGTGCTATACGAGTGCTATACGAGTGTTATACGAGTGCTATACGAGTGTTATACGAGTGTTATACGAGTGTTATACGAGTGTTATACGAGTGTTATACGAGTGCTATACGAGTGTTATACGAGTGTTATACGAGTGCTATACGAGTGCTATACGAGTGTTATACGAGTGTTATACGAGTGCTATACGAGTGCTATACGAGTGTTATACGAGTGTTATACGAGTGCTAAGATGCATGGCAGTTTGTGTACACAGAGAAAATGTATTTTATAAGAGGCACAGTTCATGGCCTAAGTGATATGCAAATTTATTTTTACACTGCATTATTCCCTTGTACATGTATATATCCTTTTGAAGTTTCTTTCAATTTGGTTTTCCCCGTCTAGTCGCCGGACAGAAAATGGACGTCTTACTAGCATCTAAGACTGCCTGGATTTCCCAGTACAAAGATGTTACCAATATTGATGACGCTAAAGTGCCAGAATGTGTAGAAAATTTTATGACCCTAATTCTGGTCATAACAGGTAAAACAATGTCATTCCATCCTTTGCAGGTGTGTAGTTGCAGGGCAAATGTTGACCCTCGGACGACCAGGGCCGACAGTTTTGTTGTCCCAAACGGCGAGTTTGGTTGTCCGAAGAAATGAGGCAAAATAACAAGGAATGACCAATATTTAGATTGTAGGAGAGATGTGTAGGCTTCTAAAACTCTCCTTTGGTTGGATCATAGGCTTCTGATTATTTTTGTTTTATGACAGTACCTCTGAAGTGACTGAGAGTGATATCAATTTATCATTTTACCTATTTTGGGGTATTTAGACTGGTGGGAATCTTAATTTGATATAAACAAACTAGTATTCCTCAGGACGACCATTAAAGCTGATTTTGGTCGTCAGAACAGAAATTTGGTCGTCTCGGACAATAAGACTTTGGTTAAAAAATTTTTAATGCTAGATATCATAGATTTATCTGACACAACATTTGAATTTTGTCTCCAGAAGGAATATATGTAATAGAAATTTAAAAAAAGAAAAAACAGTCCCTTTTTATTTGAAGTTCAGAGTTAACACTTTATCAGGCTAGAAAATGTTTTTAAAGTATTTCAAAGTTAAACATGCTTCTGTTCTGTTCTGTTCATTGTTATTTTTTATTTTTTGGTCTGTTATTTAAGAACGATACAAGTCACTGCCTTCTCCTACTCATCATCTCCGATTCTTGGAGCTACAATTGGACCTCATCGATGACTTCAGGATTCGACTCCTTCAGGTGATGAAGTTAAAATCCAGCGCCCCTCTCTCGGGACAGTACTGTGCAATCGTCAACGGGATAGAATACATCCTAGGGGTACTTGAAGAATGGAGTAACCAATTAGTAAGTCGGTATCTCTAATGGAGAAAACATGTTGTGATGTATAAATCTTCAGACAAACACATAAAGCAGAAGAGAGGAAAGACTATATAACTGACTGCTTATATGTTAGCAAAATTTTGACCTGTGTTTAGATCAGGGGTGGGCAACCTACGGCCCGCGGGCCACATGCTGCCCGCCAGTTATTTTTTGCGGCCCGTGAGATGTCTCGAGAAAAAGAAAAACAATCAATCTATTTTACATCATCACAAAATATGAGCTAGCTGCTTAGAATTTATCGGCACTAATGATGCTGTCAGGTAGGCCTATTATCATCATTAATTATCAACTGTACTGTATTGACATTATGTTTTTGTGAATACAGATTAACTACACACACCTATTGCTTGAAAGTCCTCAGAATCAAAGGTTTGAAATCAACAGCAGGTCGTTGGTTAAGTGTGGCCCAGTCAATTTTTCACTCCTTATATCTGGCCCATTCATTCAAAAAGGTTGCCCATCCCTGGTTTAGATAAATGTGTAGGAGTTAGAGGGATGTACATTGCAGTATTCATCTTGGAGAAATCTAAGGTCCTCCCATCTGTAAAAAAATATGTGGCTTCGTCGTAAGTAACTTTGTATTACATTTTACCATTAATGTGATTAAAATGATAGCCAGAGGGAAAGGCCAACGAAAGAAGAACACATTCTAACCATCAGTTAGAATTTATCAGCTCCTTGTAGTATTTCTTGAGATAGACTAACCGTAGTTCACTTAAAATGATTGTCCAGAGGAAAAACGATTAACCTTTGACAGAG
>JAIPMN010044996.1:0-12909 GCA_020650975.1 Apostichopus californicus | reverse complement strand
CTTGTGCGGGTCAGCGGGTTTGGGTGTTAGAATGCGGGTCTAATTCCCGCGAATTGCGGGTCAGTTGGGAGCTCTGCATTTAATTTTAAACCAGAAAACGAAAAGGTTTGAACTAGTCTACCACTGCTATTCCTCTCGATGTTTTTAATTTCCAATCATATGATTTAGCGGATGTTCGGAAACACTTTTTGGCTCCCCTTGGCCCCCCCCCCTTGGATCCGCCAGTGTATATTGATTACTTACGGTAAAACTGCCTTTATGTGAACATTGATAATACAATCTTCTTTAACGTTTAAGTCAATTTATCTCCCAATCTGGATTAATATACTTGTGATCTTTGTTAAAGGGTTTTGCTTTTCCACAAGCATCTTTACATTTTGAATTAAGTTTAGGGTTTATTTGGGTACGCTCTGTTATGAATGTCATACGAAAAGTTTCTACTATTAAGTATATTACTATACTAAACATATGCGTAATATATACAAAATGTCATAGCAGTATTCTATGATTTACTTCAGTGCGTACCTAACTGTATTACTTTAAATCTTTCGTACATTGAAAGTTTCAAATCTATGTTGAGTAATGTAATCACTTTTATCTATAATAATACTTGATAGCAGGAGCTGGGAACGCTCTGACAACCGTTTTTGTTATCAATCACTCCCTTTTTAAAAAAGAAAAAGGAAAAAAAAGAGATAATTTCCCTTCGCACATTTTACTTAACTACAGCCTTTCAGCTTGAGCCATCTACAACAGCCGTGGATGGGTTTGACTTCGACTCGTTGGGAACCTTCAGCTGTACTATAACATTCAATACAGACACGTGTACGGTGGATATCCCAATTATTAATGACGCCCTCACTGAACCTGGTGGTCCCGAACTGGTAGTCGTTTCTGTGGCGTCCGTGATTGGTCAACCTGCCATAACACCTGGAGTTAGCGCTACTGTTCAAATAATTGACGAAGCTGCCGGTTAGTTAAGTAAACTTGCCATGCATGACTTATACAAAGGAGGACCTGTCTGCCTATTACCCAACATGTCATCTTCAGGCCCTCGACACGGGACAGGGTGGGGGAGGGGAGGGCAACCGCCATTTTCACGCAGTCGTGATACCGTTTCAGCTGGTAATTTAAACACCACTGAAACTTGTCTTGACTGCTGCCCCTCCCCCACACCCCCCCCCCCCACCGCCTGTCTTAACATTTTGTTTCCTTCAGATGATGTGGAGTAAATTGAATATTCAGTTGTTAGGTTTTATCATACTGAATGGAATGACGTCATACAGTAGGTTCTTGTAGTCTTAGTAGCAACTTGTCCGACATTTGTGTATGAGACATGCATGACATGACATAGGCCTAAGTATCATCAGCATGTCATGACGTCACCTGACAAGACGTGACGTTCGTTAAATCACGTGACGTCACATTTTCTTTCGAAGTAACACATGTAACGCTTTAACAGTTATCATACAGTATCGATCCTTAATATGCTAGAAAGCTAAGTAATGGTCACTCATTCTCAATATGCCAACTTTAAACGCATTTTCCTCATTGAGATATATAACTGTACTTCTCAACATATGGATGTTACGTGAAGAGTGAGACTCTCTAGTAAGAAAGCCTGCGAAAGTTTTAGCAATTTTAGCGCGCTAAAATTTGGGCCTAGTACTGGTCACCAGTCAGCTATGATTATATTATCACCACGTTAGCGATGTTTGATGAATCCATTCAATTTGGGGGTTTTTCAGATACGGGATTAGTACAAGCTGTCTTTGACAGAAGTATTTACAAAGTAAACGAAGGAGACATAGCTACTACGGTTTCTCTAACGGTAGCATTCATTGACGGCGATGGAAAGCCAACACCCATCGAAGATACCGGCACCATCAGTAAGTTATACATGCTATGTTTCAATTCCTCCTAAAGGTGTACTTATGAAACTTGTGTTATTTTAACTTCAAAATATTTCGATCTATCAACAGTTCGAATCAAATGAGTCTTGCTATTCCTCGTTGGATCCAAAGGGGGTAGGGGGGGGGTGGTACATAAGAGGAAGAGGATGGGCACATACGATGAAAAGGAGGGGAAGCACGTAAGAGGAGGAAAGGAAAGAGGGGATGGGAAGGGGTGGGGGAAGGGGAGGGGTGTAGGTGCGATCTACATTTCAAATATTTGCCGTCGTAAATCGTTCTTAGTTTAAACTTGTAAACTGCGATTGGTTATCCCCAGAAAACCCTCAAAAGTCCAAATTTTCCATCGCAATTCTTAAGTTATTTAGAGTAAAATCCTATTTTTATTTTGTTCTTCTTGAAAGATTGTCTGACAGCCACCCATATTTCCCTTATTATAAATATGTATATATTTTGTGATCTACTTTTTCCTTCAATTAGATCTCATTTATCCTCAAGAATCGACTCTGGACACAGCTATTCATTTGAGTGATTATACGCAAATTAACACGATAAGTGTCACAGCCAGTGTTAGCGGTATAGCTACAACCACCGTCGTGCAAACCATCACCATTTTGGCAAACACCGATGGGACCGGAATGCAAGTTGAAGAATCCGTTGAAAGTTTTCGTGTCAATATGAATGGTTTTACTGGAGCCGTCAGGACAGAGGTTAGCTCAGTCCAGGCTTCATCGACGGTGTTAATTTATGATGATGGTAGGTAAAGGGAGGCGCAGCGCGTTCACTCCCCTCCCCCCCCCCCATTTTTAAACTTTTATCAATTTAAAAAATAAAGTAAAAAGTGCCATGTTCTCGAAAATTAAGAAAACGTGTACATATAAAATTACTCATCTATTGAAAAACATTGCAAAACTATAATTTGTGGTAAAGAATTCACCGAGATCCATTTTATCACGAAGAACTTAGCTAACATTGTGGGGTACCCCTTCAACGCCAAATATTCCATGTCCATTAACGTTTGTGCCCTCAGTCCTCCCTCCCCTCCCCTCCCCTACACCCACACCCTCCTCTCCTACCAGCCAGATAGTACTCTTTCAACTCCTCATGCAGTATATTTTTTTAGCTACATTTCGCGTTATTTTCTTACAATCTCAATCTTAACATTAGGAAATAAATGAGACAAAAGAATCTGTTACTTTATTCTACCCACAATCGCTACAGAAATAATGAAAATTAAAGGTTTTAATAAGAAATTATTAAAATGCGTTAGCTTGTTTACTTGTTTGTGAATTTGTTGATTTATTAATATATTTAACTTATTTTCCAGATTTTGTAGATTTTGTGACAGTGATCAATCAGCCAAGATTGCGTAAGAAGGGTTATCAGACATTACAATTTTACGCAGTGAACACCGAACCCTCTTGGCAGTTACAGCTAAGTAAAAACGACCAACTGCAACTACCGGTCGGTGTGAATCCGTTAACAATAGACGGTAGTCCGTACGGTTATCATATAAGTATCGACCGACCGAGACGGCTTCCAGCCAGACGGTTCGGTACTTATAAATTCACATATGACTCAGGAACTCGCGTCAGGACTGTCAACGCGCATGTTAATCCCAAATCAGGTAATATGCATGGATTTATACAACCAGGTGGGACAACGCCCAATGCTAATACCACTCTATGCTGTCCTTCCATATCATGCTTTAAATCACTGGAACAATACAAACAGTTCATCACCTTTATCGGATAGAAAAATATGAAATTCATACTGGTCATATACTGCATGTCACTATAATTACGAAAGTATTGAAGCGGGACATGAAATTGTCCCACCGGGCTATTTATCGTTTAATTATTTTAACGGTGGCACTCAAATTATGGGATATTATATGCGATATATATATAGATAATGTTCTTCCAGAAGTCATTATATAGTATATCATATAATACGGGATATACAGTTCATTTAATGGATAAATCATTCCTATTACAGGATATCACATATGGACATACGGTTTATTTGGTTGAAGCAAGTCATTTTAGCTACACGATGAACAGTTTATAGTTAGTTTGACATAACCATTAAATATCGAACGGGATAATGCTGTATGTTTTATCATTTTGAACGTGTCGTTCTATTATAAAATATCACATAAGATGTACAGTCCAGTTATATTCGGTTACATCATACAGGATAGACAGTTCTTTTACATTACTATCCATGACGTACCCCAGCAGGAAAATCAAGACAAAATTACGTTATGCAGGTATGAAACTACTGTGAGTACACTTCTAACCTCAATTTACAATCGACATGGTCCCTATAAATTTAATCGATTTTAAACCTTCTTGTTTTTGTGTGTTTGTATGTGTGTGTGTGTGTGTGTTTTCTCAGATATATTAAGCTACACCGGCGGGAATACGATCACAGTCTATCCTAGGACAGTTGGTTCAAAACTTCTCGACCAAGAATTGATCTTTGGTGTTTCTTACGATGGTACACTCGGACAGGTAATTAAGTGGAAGAGAAATGGAAAGACGTTTTCAAATCGTGGTCGGGCTCTCTTGAGGTTGAGGAGAACTGACAATCTACCAGCTATTTATGAAATATCTCGGCGGTTGAGACGAAGAAATGGTTGGGAAATCATAATCGAAATAATATTGTCAGGTTCGCGCATAAGTTTCATTATCATTTAATTATTTTTGCCTTTCGAATAATTGAAGTGTTTATGTTTTTTTTTTGTGTTAATCGCTTTCAAAATTTACAGCAATAAAAAATGTTATATTATTATGATCAATTAATGTTTGATGACATTGAGAGTGGATCTAGGATTTTACAAAGGATGGGTGTAACCTTGGGGTCGTTCAATCCGAGTCCTATGTCTGAGGGAGCTGGTGTTTCTCCCTCTCCCCCCCCCCACCCCAACCCCTGAATAAAGATAAATTTAGACGTCAACATTCTGAGGCAAATTAATCAGTATGTATATAATTAGGCCTAAACGCAAGGTTCTGCTGAAACTTAATTTTGAATTTTTAGTGAAGTTGAAAAGGGGAGCTTCACTGCTCTCCATCCAACCACCCCCCCCCCCACCCCCTCCCCGGTGGATCCGCGCCCGGTATTTGTTAAAATGAATGTCGGATCCATAACAACTCCCTGGATTGATACACCTGTATCTCTGCTGATATAAGCCACTGATCATATTGTCGTTATACCCCCTCTATTAGGGTGCACAACACAATGACAAAAGTTGACCCATTTTCGCTTGTACAATACAATGAAATCACGTTGCAGCATATGGTTTTAAAGTAGAAAATATAATGAGAGAAAAAATAAACTCCAAATCTTACACAGAGTGTGGTCTACATTGACTAAACAACAAACGTTTTTTAATTTTTCAAATAACACACCGAGAAGTTATTAAAAAAGGGAATTAAAACATCGCTTTTTCGTCTCCGTAATTGATACGAATTTAGGAATTTGGAAACACTGTAACGACCTTACACAGCACTCAGGCCTGTGAATGATGTCACTACGATGATCTTCAGATTGTAGTGTACTGTTCAATATGAAGCTGTACGTGATTTTCATATCCGCATAACTAATTTTAGTTTAATTTAAGACGCAATGTTCATGACCTAAATAAATAATTAACGTCATTGTGTTTCTTGATAATCTCGCCATGTTGTTTTTAAAAGTTGGATGGAAGTTTGCAACGATTTCTCCTCCACAAGTTTTGTGTTTCGTTCATCCAGCAAGCAAGCAAAATCCTAATGGTATACCCAACGATAAAATTAACTTCTATAACAGTAATTATAAGGAACTGATTCCTTCATGAATCAATTGATATGGGCTATGAAGGCTATTTTCTGTCCAATGTTTCCCAATGACGGAATAACTGTTTCGCAAACGGACCAAAAAACCAACGGTCACGGTAATTCACAAGATCACATAGTTGGCGGGCATGATACAGTATGCAGTATGAACGTTTTTACGTTATAATAATAGTTATAATAATCCCAAACATAGGCTAGTTTAAAAATCCCAAAATCACATTAAACAAAGTAGAAACCCTTTTATTCACTAGAAGAGTCAGAAATAAACATTCCTTGGTTCGTATTACAATAAATCCAAGAGAAAGGTCACATTGAGCGTGAGAAAACTCCAGCATTTGAACACATACGAGTGGTCAGTCTAACTCTTAACATATTTCTCACTACAATGTAACGTGGTTTCGACTTCAAGATCAATCTTGTAGTACAGTAAACGGAGCTTGGTGCACGTTGTTATCATAATGACGTCACAGGTCAATGTGGATCATGTCGTCAACAAAACGCTTCTCGCAAAATGCTCAAATATATTTTTAAAAATTGACAAGTTTAAGCGGTATTTGACAGCATTTTCCGACAACGGATTGACTTTATTGTTCAGATATGTAAAAGGAAAACCACTCAGAACACTTATGAATCAAATCGCATATTTTCTACATTAAAATCTTGCTTTTTAATATAAATTTTATGAGCATATAGTCTTCAACACAAAGTATATGAGCAAGCTATTAAAGGTACGAACAGTATATTCAATTGAAACAAACTAAACGTAATGTAATCATCATGAATTTTTACATTTTTTTTATTACAGACTGTCCACGTGGCTTGTATAAGGATACAGTAGGGGACTGTACTAACGCATGTCCCGACTGTTATAACGGCGGTGTATGTGAAGTCGAGACGGGGATGTGTACTTGCCCACCGTGTTACATGGGTACAAATTGTGAATTAGGTAAGGCGAATTTATATATGGTAACAATTTACTTGAAATAACGATATTGAAAAAGATATGGTAGCTTATTCGAAATTACGAGGGGAAAAAAATATCGAAATTACAAAAACGAAAAAAAAAAAATTGCGAAATTACGAAAACATTTTTCGAAACTTCAAAAAACTTTTCGTAATCTCGCAAAGTTTTTTATATTTTTTCTTCGTGTGGCAGCAATATGCTTACATAAAAAAGACGTAGAAAACGATGAAAGAAAAAGGTCGTGAAAGATAAAACTGCACATATGCTAGGAGGAATTATACTTTACTCATATAGCAAAAATGTTTATTTGGCAAAGCATCAGATTACCTTGTCTAGTTTTTCTTTTATAAATAGTAAATCGTAACATGTACCACACTCTATGTTAAACACATTCTTATAAAGCAAACAGTCGTCAGTTAACATTGTTTTTATTTAATTAAGGGTGCTTTATGCATTATATTATAAACACTCACAAACCGATAGCTATCTCTACTGTCTATTTAATTCCTTTCAGTGCAAGTTCTCTGCAATCATCATGCTAGTACGGGTACTTTTCCCAGATTTTAGAACGAGAAAATTAAGATTATGGATGTAAACATTGCAGTAAAATCACTGTTTGGGTCTGTTACAAAAGTCGACAGTACAACTTAAAATGCATGCATGGCTTATACAAGCTTTGGTTCTTAGAAAGGTATCCATTCGTGCACAGGCCTGACAATGGGGCGTTCGGGACTACAGCACCGGGGTCAGTTAGGGACATGGAAAATGTGGCCTAAAAATATAGTATTTTCCTGTTCTTAAAATATTTAAGGAAAACGTTTAGTCTTCAAAGGTCCCTGTTGATATAATTCGCCCTGTGACCGCCATGTGACCGCCCATCCTCAATGACGATGTTATATAAACAAGTATCTCGGATATATCTGGTATCTGGTTCTCGATGTCGCAGTGTGTGCATGTTAATAATGCAACGTGAAAATCTGCAAAAGCAAAACTATACTGAAGGTTAACCTTTTTGTTCGCTGTTTTACCAAATTTTATTTCAAACTATCCGTAGTTATTGAAACATTTGTGGTTCGCCAACTTGAAGTGGGTAATTTTGGTTACAGAATCAAAGTAAAACAAGTGAGGGGGGGGGGGGGGGAGNNNNGGAGAAGAAGAACTTTAGAATGTCTGTCTGTAGTTGATATTTGTTAACGATGGATCAAACATTCTGTATGTTCTATAACTTGCATGATGAGTTAATTTTTTTTATAATTTTTATTATTTTATCATTTTTCAGTTCAATGTGATATTTATTCATTTGGACAAAGTGTTCCTTTTCTGTGCAAGGATCTTCCTGAGTATGGCCGAGGTCAACTTCAGAGGAAAAAGTGTCAAGGTGTCCAATTCTGTTACGGAGGATTGTACGGCTGCTCTTGCGGCTGCGGTTTTTCGGGTCTGAACTGCGAGAAAAGTATGTCGGATAATCCATTGATTATTATGTCCCAATGAATATTCATATCGTTGTAGTCCACACACTAGAAAGGGACTCCGAGATTCTGTTTGTATAACATCGTCGTCGAGAATGAATAATCGTAAATGATGTTAATTCATTTTAGAATATTTTGGCAAACGTGCTTAAATATTTATCACCTGTCAAATGGCTTATAATAATGATACATTATTCAAAAAGAAAATTAAGATGATGTAGAAGCCATGACCAATGTTGCAGTTTGCTGGTGGTCAAATTTAAATGAATATTTGAAGATGACTTTAGACTAAATTTTACTGCTGATAAATCCTATAGTCTAAAACAAACAAACAATTGGGGGTGGTATCTGTCATGTGGAGACATGGTATCCTTCTAGGTATGTCTATACAGTTTTGCTGGTAAACTGAACGCCGATGGCACAGGACAACCCTCACCCCACTCGTTCCTTTTCCTTCTCTCCTTCTTACCCCCTTTCCACTTTCACCTCATCTATGGAGCATATAATTTGGTTATGTTACTATTATGAACAAATCAAATTTGATCTAGAGCTGGGGTGGGCAACCTACTGCCAGCGGGCCACATGCGGCCCGCCAGTGATTTTTTTGCGGCCTGTGAGATGTCTCAAAAAAAATAAAAAATCAATCTATTTTACATCATCACAAAAAACGAGCTAGCTGCTTAGAATTTATCGGCACTAATGATGCTATCAGGTAGGCCTATTATCCCCATTAATTATCAACTGTACTGTATTGACATTATGTTTGTGTGAATACAGTTTAAGTACACACACCTATTGCTTGAAAGTCCTCGGAATCAAAGGTTTGAAATCAACAGCAGGTCGTTGGTTAGGTGTGGCCCAGTCAATTTTTCACTCCTTATATCTGGCCCATTCATTCAAAAAGGTTGCCCATCCCTGATCTAGAGACTTGAGACATAACTTATATCGGTGTGTTGATCTACACTGGCAAGTCCAATTTTAGCCAATCCTATTGCAACTATGCACAGCAAATTACACAAAAACTGGTCGGATTGAAGTAATAATTAAGTTATGTTATCATCATCAGAGCATCACAAAACAGTAATATAGCTCTATGCGGATAAGTTTTTGTTATATGTTTTTCCACAGCTTGTAAGAAAGGACGCTTTGGAGCTGACTGTAGTCTGACATGTAACTGTGTTGATGATCTCTGTGACCCAGTGACCGGAGTTTGTGAAAACGGCTGCGACAGAAGCTACACCGGAGACACCTGCCAGATACCTCTGTTTTTTAACACTTAGGTGGTGAAGAATAAATTAAAGTGAAAAAGAAAGTGCAGCTTTGTTGGCCGACGCTTGATGACTCCGATTCCGTAAAAAAAAAATTTGTGTCTGCGCCAGTCTTCATTTGTTTCAACAAATACATTTCCGATCTGAAGTTTATTTTTATAATTTTTTGCAACATTAGTTTAGACAGATATATAGTTTTAAGATATTAGTCTTACCAATGAAATGTTAACTACTTTAAAGTACATATCATATTTCTATATTAATATCCTTTGTCATTCGATAAAAGGACTGGAAAGTGACAAACACATTTTTGTTTGATTATTTAATTATGGTGGTGTTGGAAGGTGAATTATTAAAGGTCTTTTCAAGCTTTACCCTGTTTGTATTGAATGTGTGTGACCGACCCATGGCTACACAAAGGCAGCGCCCTGATTACATGTTACACTGAGTGCAATTCTGAGTTGGAGGGGCATCAACACTTTAAGGAGAGGTACAATGCTCATGACCTGTAAGCTGTGAAGTTTTTGTATGCACAATGGTGGCACAGACGTGAGGGGGAGCATAGTATTATGTACTAGGGACACATCTTGACTGTCACTTTTGGAAGGGCATGGGGTGCCAGGTCCTGCTTCAGGTACAAATTCAATTATGGCCTACCTTTTACAATCTTCATTTTTCCTTCTGTATATGAGGTTACATATTTTTATTCCTGATTTCCCTATTAAACCCTGGGCAACGGCAGCGCGTACTAAGCTACCATAATCACCACCAGCGATGTGCTGGGTAGCTCAAGAGGTCATTTGTTGAAGTCCCATTGTAGCAATGTCTCAGGTCACCTTTCATTGTCACAACTTCCTACATGTTACTTAAGTGTATGTGGCAGTGTGGTAAGTTAGGTAAATATAACTGCAGTGTAAGGTGGGATGTGGGACGAAGTACGGGAGGGGCAGGGGGTTGTCGAAATTGCTCTCCCTATACAATTCTCGAGGGGCTGTGTGTTGACAAACATGAGACAATTAATTTGCTTGTTCTCTGCATATGGGCCAAAGCTTTGGCAAAAAGTACATCTGGAAGAGGAAAGAAAGGAGGGGGGGCTTCGAGGGGTCTCAATATGACATTGTTCTAAAACTTGTGCAGTAATTCAAATCTCATCACTGTCATTTCTGTTAATGCAGCATACTGCATACATAACTATACTATGTCACAAACTCAAGTTTACTTAATTATATTTTTCTTTGTGTATTTATGAGGCACTATTCTGATCTCTTCCTTCGTCTCAGGACGTCATAGGAGTGCTAATTGCTATATACCGAACCTGAACGAAACCTAGCTAGGCCTAATTTGCTAACGTTTTTACGAGACGATCACGTAAACATAACTTATGTCCTTAAATAAGCAAGTGTTGTATGTTACGAATACGTCGTACGTGAAAACTGTACAACATGTAGTTTCCATCTCTTAAAGGCATTGAAGACTTGCCCCAAACTGCGTGCGGCCATCTGAAAAAGTTAACTTTCCGTTAAGTGACGTTTTGTTCGTGTCGCTACAAAATGCAGACAGTATAGTCAGTATTGCGAAATTCGGAACACTGCGAATTTCGGACACCCCTAAGAAATGCACGATTTCACCATGACAACCTACAGGAAGAGCCAAATTTCACCAAAAAGTACGAAGCTACAGTTATTTTCTCTCCAAAATGACCCGTGTGCAAGTAATTACTTACATATTTGTCAATAAAATGACGGAGATCTATGAAGTCTGTTATAATTACTGAAAGAGCATTTGCGCCACCAATTTTATCACCAGCGCCACACTGTGGGAATGAGTGTCCGAATTTCGCAATACTCTAGCAAAGAAATACCAGTTCCACAATCACGAAGAATCTTCTTTTTTACAACGTGAAAACAGTTTGCAGGAAAGAAAGTTTGGCCGTGTATCTTAATATAACACACTTCTCCCACCATATCAAGTATATTTTCAGGTGATTTATACCAGAAGATATAGTTTTGGGATGATTTAAGGCTTAGGTGTCCGAAATTCGAAGTGTCCATGCTACAGTAACGAAAGGTGATACCTTTTTAGCTTTAGCTGGACCTGAGATGTCCATCGCTGTATTGTTTGTACACTGTGATGTCACTGATGTGGGTATTGCAGCTGTATGTACTGACTATACACTAGTGTCTAATTACCGATGGTAGCAAGCTGTGTGTGTGTGTATTTTCTGCGATCGATGGTAGTGTCTAACACTTCTGTTACACCTCAATCGAAACTAGGTCAGATTACCGGCATTAGACGTTTCTTTTTGCGCGAGTCTTCACACCCTTTAATGCACGCTACTTGGACCGAGGATAACAGTTCCGATTGGCATTAATACATAATCTTGCCTACTAAGCCTAGCTGGGGCCTAGGTTAATTTCTATTTCTAGGCTAACTAAGGCTAGGCCAACTTACGACTCACCTGTCAGTTTTTTCCTTCGAGGGGTGTTCTTTCTTCCTCGTATATCCGAATCAGACACATCATCATCATCTTCACTTCTATCTGGTTTAAACATATATGAGCAGGGAGTTGTTGCGCGAGTTTTCCGACCATAGCCTAGCTCCAACACTGAATGAGTTGATGTCCTTCACAGTAGTCTGAACTCTGAAGCAAGGCTGCTAGCTATTTGTTTGTCGCTAAATAGATCACAAGGCGATTACATAGGCCTACACCTACCTATAGTACAGCGCCTAATACAGACTCAGTAAACAAACAGCGACGTCATTTGTTTACTACTTTCCCTTGTCAGAAGCTGTCTAGCCGATTTTGATGCAACATTTAGCCTTTTGATTTCTAGGGTTTAATGTTGTCATAGCAGGGCTAAGTGAGCAGGGGGCGTCAATCCTAATTGAAATGTGAGGGGGGGGGGGGTCTTAAATGACTGAAAGGGATAAACTGAAGGAGTGGGCGCACACCGGGAACGCCTTGGCGCAAAGCCTTTATCGGGGTGTGAGGTCCAGGGACGAAGTCTCATTTAAGAAAAGGTATAACTGTATCTTGAGACACAAACCTAACCAGCATCTTTATTCTATAAGACAGTCATATTTGTGAATGAAACCCCCACCCCTACATTTAAGAAATATCTCGCTCTGGTTACTATAGTAATGCCATGTCTGGGAGCTGTCATTTAGTTAATCTGTGATATTATAGGATCTGAGATCAGTTTCCTTTCTCTTTGCCCTTTTTTCATAGTTTTAAGGTAGAATGTTAACAGTGTTGATGCTGAAACTAAAGCATTCTGTCTGAAAACATTAAATCTGGATTTATCAACCAAAAAAAGGGGAAAGATGTTTTAGTAACTGTTTTGAGAAGTTCTTAAGGTGGCATACTCCTATTAGAGTCTATATCAATCCGCTCGATTGTTCTCCCTCAGGAAAAGTGCCAAAAAGCAGCAGGAGAACATCTTTTGCGACCTGTTATCA
>JAIPMN010044990.1:0-27206 GCA_020650975.1 Apostichopus californicus | reverse complement strand
ACGAGACAACAGCGACGGACCGGTAGAGGGTAGTATTGATATTTTTTTTTTAATCGGGTGGTGTGAAGGACAGAATTTACGAGGAATTTACGAGCGAGCCCACCTTTAAGTCATTGTAAGTAAATGTACTGTGTAAAGCAGCATTTTGTGTTTTGTCGCCGTTTTCCCAAGTTTTTTACATATATATCAATCACAAAACAGCAAACTAAGATATTAGCCAAGTTTTTTCCCTGCCAAAAGCGTTAATTGGTGAGTAATTAAGGACATTTGCAGATAATGAGAAAAGTGTCCTCCGACAAATTACACATTTAATATTAATCGCATACAGTTCCCCCAACCCACTAGAGATGCAGGTAATAGTTATGAGCCGTTGCTAAAAAAAAAATGTAAGTACTGTACTGTGGTATGTATGTTAAGGTGTGTGCCACCTAGGCCACATGGAAATATACAGAATTTGCCGCCACCTTAAATAGTATCTTTACCGAGTGTTCTTTGACTAGGCTTCGAAATATTACATACTGTATGTATAATAATATTGTCTTATGCGTAGTAGTATTCTCTTATGCATAGTAGAATTTCCCTTGGTTTGAACAGAGTAGAATTAATTGTCCTTGTTTTGAGCACAAGTATATAAGTATTCGTCTAAGCATTAATATGGGACCGACTAGTTTGTCTACAGGGTAAAAGTAAGAGTACCAATCCACAACATAAATTCACAAATCATCACAGGAAATATGTACTCTATTATAGGCTACAAATATTAAGTAATGTTGTCTTACTTTGATTCAAGGATCACCGAGAGAGCCAATCCGTTCTTTGTTCTTCAGCGACGGAAAGGTCATGGAGGAGGAGGTCTTACTTCATTGGTCATCGGAACCATCGACTCTGTTCTGGATAATAACACAGACCCCTATCGAATCCTACATCAGACCAATGACTCTGACATTAGTTATGGTAAAACTTACTTTTTTATTTGTATTTATATACTTTTTTTAATGCATATATTCCTGTTCATCTTTTATGCCATTACTGCTTGGTGATTGCTTTGGCATTAGGACACTATTTGGAGAATGTCTTGATGTTGAGTGAATAATACACACTTTTGGTGTTTCTTATCGCTTTCATCTGATGGTACCCAAAGTGTAACAATGGAAGTGAGCTAATGTAGATCTTTTCACTAGAGAAGGGCTTTCTGACTCAGTGCAATAATTGTTCAAGGAGAATCGTAACATCAATTTGAATTCATTACAAAGTTGTATAAATTCAGTAATTATGTTGGCAGTTTCCTTTCTTATGTCAATCACTTTGTGATTATCTTGTGTATCTCTGTTTCAATGCAATTGAACAGTGGCTAGAAGGTATCATGTCCGACATTGACAAAGTCCTAAAAACAATTGGATGAAAATTTGTCTTCCTGTCGCTGAAAATTAGGTTCCAGCATCAGTCTTAATGCATGATTATCAGTCTTGTGTGTTATTCAAATTGTAGGAAGTTTCAAAAAATGCTATATCTGCCTGTCAAAGTAAACGAACAATGAATCAATAAACTGTTACAGTTTGCTCACATAAAATGGACAGCTGACTACCAATAAAAACTACAACTGTTGAAATTGACTTTCTTTTCTTTGAAAATTTTCAACAAGGGTGAATCAGCATGTAAAAGTGCTACCCTTTGACTCAATATAAATTAGTTTGAATGGGCCGAAATAAAACAACCATCCTGTTGGTAATAAAGATGTCTAAAGTGATGGATATTTGCTAATGTTTTTATCACTCTTTCTGTATGGTAGTTATGTACATTCAGTTTTATCTGTATTAATTGATACATGGTTTCAAAAGTGAAAATCTAACCTTTGGGGAATTACATGATGCCATATTTAGGCTGTGATTGATGTCTTTAATGACTTTCTTCCTCAGCTCTTGCATCGTCGATGCACAAACGAGAGATTATCAGACACTGGGAATGGCTTGAGCAAAACCTGATGGAGACTTTAGGTTAGTTACGTGTACTCTGAGATTCAGTTATAGATTGTAATGGGTCCCTTCATTTGAAGGTCAAGTCCGGTCATTGTCAGTGATTTTCCATACTTGAATCCAGTCATTGACTCGGGTCATTATATGATCTCTATGGGGTAAAAAGTTTATTATTTGATGAATTCACCTTTGATATTTAGTGAACTAGTCATGACTGGTTACAACACTGGATAACATTCCTTCTACTTAGAGATTTAAGTTTCATGTTTCCATAATCTGAGAAAAAGTATGATAAAGTGTTTGGCTGGTACCTTATGTACAGTATTACCAATGATATTCTGCACATTCCTATTCAGAGTATTAGCCAAATGGATATTTTTAAAGTCATAAATGCATTTCATTATAGACACACACAATAATATCATCTCTGTTGCTTTGTCCTTCTGTTCCCTAAGTGTCCATTACGATAAATTATGAAACTGCTGGAGTTTGAACTAGACAAATCCTTAGTGTACAACATATGTTAACAGGTTTGAGAGTAACAAATGCAAATCTAATATAATCTTTTGTATCCACTCTTAACTTGAAAAAGAAGAACTGCCTAAGTACATTTTAGAAATCACTATATATACATTGGATGCACATATGACTGTGTTTTCCTTTTACTTGACGTGTTCATCATTGACCCTCTCCACCATTCTTGTATTTTGATAGGTAACTTTGACTCTGATACAGATGTCACAGAGTTTGTGAAGTGTAAGATTGAGAGTCTAGTCGCAAACACTGAATCTACCGAAGAACAACTAAAAGAAGGTAAGTTCATGAATCACCGGTTACTTTTGTTCTGCAAAGAGTAACAAATTACAACAGTGTATTAGCTTGATCACTTTTAACCTTCTTGTTGGACTAAAAGAAACAACTTGAAAGATATAAAGACATATCACAATTTTCAAGCAGTCTTCCTCTACTGCACTGGTATATAAATATAAATTACAACAGCGTGAGCTTTATCACTTTAAAGGCTACTTTCATTTCCTCATGAACTTTCTTGTTGGGCTAAGGAACAACTTGAAAGGTATAGCACAAGTTTTGAGCAGGCTTCCTATCCTACAACATATATCTTTATAAACACCTTTCTCCACACCTTTCTGTCTTTGTCCTTCTCCAGTTTATTCCCTACCCTGTTCCTTTAATCCTCCCTTTGTCCCTCCACTGTTTATCTCCTACCTCTCCTCTTCCCCTGTTGCTTTCTTCTCTCCATCCCTTGTCTACTAATCCCCTTACATGTATCTCATTGTGTTCACCATGCTCATTAACCTGTCTGTATTCTGTGCGTGTTTTTGTCCCTTCTGCTACTGTAACTTGTCATTTAGCCTCTGAAGAAGATCCTGCTAGGATTGAAACGTCAGGCCAACTTACTTTTACAAATTATCTTTATATTATAACAGAAAACAAAGTAAAACAACTGAAATTAAAAACATCTCTCTCAGCTTATTATGACATATTTTTTACTCCACTGTTTACTATCCAGAGAAGAATAGGAATATTGACAAACTCAGATTTTATCAGCCTGTCAATGTTTACTTTTATCAGCTTTCTGAGGAAAAATAGCTGTTCAATCACCTCAAGAACATAAAGCCCATTTTAATCTGATGTCAGTAGAACATTGTAACATTTTTCTGAAGTTCCATCAACTATGATGTCATTGGATATTAAACTACATTCAATAAAAATAATTATGTGCTCCTCTCCTCTTTGCTCTTCAAATATATGACCTCTGTTTATTCTTTTTCTCTTTTTCTGTCAGCCAATGAGGAGAGCAGACATTTCAAGTCTGCTCATGATAAATGGAGGAGATTGTTTAATTTACCAGAGGATGAGAAACTGGTTAATTGTAAGTATTATCAGAGATCTCTTGAACATGAGAGGATAAATTTAAGCAGAATTTTAGTTCTTTGTGATGGCTTTGTGGGGCGAGGGGGAGAATAATGATAGGTGGGGATGAGTTAGAGGGATGTATGCAAAACATTGAACAAGATCATGAATAATGGTGCTGAGTATTGGTGGGACGAGGGGGGGGTATGGGGGGGTATTATGGTTGGATGCATTACACATTGAACCAGATCTTGCATAATGGGGAGAAAAGATAGGTATTGGGGTGGGAAGTATTCACAGCGAAATGGTATCAACATTCTACATGTTATTAACCGGTGCTGTGGCCGGGTGGATAAAGGCGGTGGCATTAAGCAATGAGGCTCAGCAATCAGGAGGTTCAGCGTTCAATGCCTGGCCGGGCCATAGTAAAGTAGATTTTTTATCCAAGAGCAGTCTACGGTTATCCCATCTGAAATGGCTTTCTAAATTGAAAACATTCCTAATTTGAGTTAAAATGTTGAATTGGAAGCCACCTGATGCGAAAGTTGTAAACCATAAGCCGTTGCTAGTTTCTCCCAGATTTGTGGTCACTTAAGCATCGTCAAAATAACTGCTGATTATTATTATGATTATTATTTATGCTTTTTTTAACCATAATTTCTACATGTATACATTGTGCAACATATTTGATATTATGACTGACTTTTGTTTTGTTCTTTTCAGATTACTCTTGCAGTTACTGGAAGGGTAAAGTTCCTCGGCAGGGTTGGATGTACCTCAGTGTTAATCACTGTTGTTTCTATTCGTTTATGCTGGGAACAGAGTCTCGGCAAGTCATACGATGGATTGAAGCTACGGTCAGTCAAAATTATTAGTCTTATTATTATATGTAAGATATATAGAGCATAGTTGGAGAAGTAAACAAGAGGGTTAAACCACACCATGATAGCATGGTTTATGTCAATGTATTCATCTTAAATTTTCGGGAAATTCTTGTAACTACCAGTGACAGAGTGAGTTATATTATTGTGGCAAATGATACTGTGTGGCAAATGATACTGGTTCGGTTCTTGGTAATCTACATTAATTTATTAACAGAAAAAGTTCATATTAGCCAAAGTTGTATTTTTGGTGATGCCATGAATTCAGAGAACTTTGGTAACATCCTGCAAGGTAGTGGGGTCATCTGAATTTGATTTGAAGGGACACAACAAGTTGTAAACTAGGGGGCTACTTGCCCTTTTTGTCCTCCACCTTTGCCACCCCTCTATCTCATTTCAGGGAGAAATCAACAAGTTTGTAAAGTAAAGCTGTGTTCGATGGTAACACTGCTCTGATTAGTGCACAGACTATCTAACTGTTTTGCATTTCCTGGAGTGATGATAAGATTTACATAATAAATGTGTTAATAATTACAAATAGAGTACTGAGATGGGGTTGTCCACCGGTATAGGTGGTGTGCCTCCGACTGGAGGGATTGTCTCTGGGAGAGGTTATCATTGACCAGGGGTAATATAACGTCTGTGAAGAGCTGTGAAACCTATTGCTGGTATAAAGTGCTATTTAAGTCAACATTATTATGATTGCTATAATTATTATTATTATTATTATGAGCATTAGTATTGTTAGCATGAGTATTAATATTATAGATCATCAGTGTATAGTAATATATTTTTAATGTGCTTCATGTGCTTATAATATACATAGGATATTGTTATCATTCACATTCATTAGAGAATTTAATTTAATTTTTACACTCTTTTCTAACTAAGATACCTTGTGTTTTTCACAGAGGCTAGAACGCAGCAACACGGTTCTATTTCCAGAGAGTATACGCATCTCAACAAGAGATGCCAGTTATTTCTTTTCCATGTTTGTCAGCACCGACGAAACATTTTCTCTGATGGAGCAGCTCGCAAACCTAGCCATGAAACAATTACTATCCGAGGATGGGTACCAAGAAGATAGAAATCTACCTGTGAGGTCAAAGGTCAAGAAGTAAGAGCGACACTGCATGGCTTTGCTGATTAAGCAATGCATCCGTTTGCTGATTTTGTTATATTATTTTAGCCTTATATATTGATATATATATATTTATTTAATCATATATTGATATATATTTATATATTGAGAGATATATATTTATTTGTATATTTATATATGTATATATTTATCTATTTTTATATTTATATCCATGCCAGAGTGCTAACTTAGCATAACCACTCAAAATATCAAACTATGCCAGTAATAATGATACTTGGATTCTGGATCTGGCAAATGTATACAAGTAACAATTTGCACAGTCTTACATTTTTTTTTCCTTAAAAGGATGAAAGCTCCAAAGAGGGTATCCTATGTGAAGAGAGACTTAGATGCCAAGGCAAGATCGGAAGTGTACAGGTACAGTATGTTTTCTATTATTTCTATGTATTATTCTGATGAAGTATAAAAGGGTAGTCTGGTCAAATTATACAGGGATGCTTAACATTAAGCTATGTACTCAGCAAGAGGGAGAAAACAAACTCAGTAGGAATATTCCAAAGTTACAACCTGACATAAAACTAGTGTGTAATAATAATGTATTCATATTGATAGTTAAAACAGCTGTGGAGAAAACAGATGTAGGCTTAAACTAGCTTGATACTGTTAATGAAAGAACAATCTTACAATGACTATCCAAAATATTTGTAAAGTTGAGGTAAGAATGGTGCAAAGTTTCAAACACAAATTCAAGGTTCATAAATAATACAGTGTTTTTATTGACAGTAAAATATGTGTGATGAAAACAGATGTAGGCTCTACTGCTAATGATAGAACCTGCAAATATTATTTTACATAATTCTATGACTATGAAATTAAACACATATTCTTTGGATCCAGAGTCAGAATATTTAAGCTAGCATGCTGAACAGAAAGTGATAGTTGGTTAATGAGGAAGTAAACATGAACTAGGAAGTTAGTTCCTACAATTTAAGACCCTTTTATACTGTATACAGTATGGAATGTTATCATTACCTTTCATGCATTTTGTTCAATTGCCTGCACTGTTTTGTGATTTCTCTATTCTGTTGACTTGCTTAAGTTGTCAAATTTTTGGTGAATGTCTATTTCTTATCAACTTCTGTCTGCTTGCATAGATTACAGTTGTCTTGCAAGGATACCCACATAGTACCCATATATTCATAAAATACTGGTCCTACTGGAGGAGAAGGTTGGGGGAGGGGGAGGGTGGGAGATGACGGACATGGCTATTATTATGGTTATCTTTCCTTTCAAACAAATTCTTAAGGATACTTTCTTGATTTTCCATGGAGGACCAGGCTTTATTTTTTGCCTTTGCTAATTGGTTATTCAAAAAAATTAAGCAAAATAACAAAGACCAATATGTACACTGTAGAGAAATATGTGTATGTTGTTGAAAAGAACACCAGCTTTGGTGAGGTACCAATATATCATTTATTCATTTGTGGGTAATAAGTTTCAATGCAATTTGAATTTGATATAAACAAGCTAGTCGTCCATTGGACAACCTGCAAAGAGCTGGTTTCAGTTGTCCAAACAAAAGTTTGGTCGTCTCGGATAACCTGACAACCATTAAACATTTACATTGGTAATATAAGTGCTGAAATATTATTTGTGAATTAGTAGATTCTCAATATTAATAACAGCTGAGCTAATTGTAACAAGTTAGTCAATCTTGTTAGACAGCTAGATGAGGGCCTGTGTTTTCAAATATTTCAGTTGTGTTTTTCCTCAAAATTATATCAGTGATGTGATGTGTGGTCTCATTAATTATTAATATCACAAATTATTGAAGATGTTTCAAAGTCATATGCTTTTGTATGATGTCACAGTGTGATGATGTAGTAATGAACATGTATAGCTGCCCACCATTTACCAAGTCAATGTGTGCTATTAAACTTGGCTGATATTATGCTTTCCCTGCACTCATTTTATTCAATCCATAATAGTGTTGGTTTGCATTCATACATGAAATCCCCGTTAATTATTAATTTCTGAAAAAGAAAAGATATATAAACAAGACACAGTAAAAGTCCTTTAATAGCCGTTAAATTAAGACCCTTCTGACAAGCTTGATGTTTTGCAATTATTAACAACTGTTACATTGTTGTCCTTCATAATTGTATTTGACTTTCTTTGTTTTATCTGAATAATAGTAAACTTTTAAAGTATTGTTACCTCCTTGAAGAGATATCAAAGTCCGTATAAGGCATTGAAGACTCGCCCCAAACAGCGTGCCGCCATCTTTAAAAAGTTAACTTTCCGTTGCTTGCAAGTGAAGTTTTTCTCTTGTCGCTACAAAATGCAGACAGTAATGAAAGGTGATACATTGTTATCTTTAGCTGGACCTGAGATGTCCATCGCTGTATCGTTTGTACATTGTGCTGTGGGTATTGACCGCAGCTGTGTGTACTGGATGTACATTAGTGTCTAATTACCGACGGTAGCAAGCTGTGTGTGTATTTTCTGGGATCGATAGTGGTGTCTAACACCTCTGTTACACCTCATTCGAAACTAGGTCAGATTACCGGCATTAGACGTTTCTTTTTGTGCGAGTCTTCACACCCTTTAAATAAGTCAAGTTGATTTAAATATAACCCTTCCCATAATTTCTACTCTAATTGTAGATAAGCAGATATCTTCCTCGATTATTACAGAAGCTAACCCTCGTGTAGTATTTTAATCTTCAATGTATCACGATATCGTGGGTCACTTTGTATAATAAAAGGTGTTTTTTCTTGCAGACAATTTTTTCGTCTACCTGTGACGGAAAGATTAGATGGCAGTACTCCGTGTACATTATGGACTCCTTACAACAAAAGCTATGTTAATGGAACTCTCTTCTTGTCTAATAATTACATCTGCTTTTCTAGTAAGGTAGGAACTGGTGTCTCTACTTCACTCCTCACTTCCCTGTCTCCTAGCAACAGCTTCCTGTCTCCTAGCAACAACTTCAATCTAACTCTACCATATCTAGAGCACTTGGTTACCTTTTTGAACTCTCTCATTGATCACTTCAGTCTGTTCTACTATCCCCCCCCCCAAACTCAGTCTTACTAATTATATAATATTAATAATCTTTATTTTACATATTATCTACGATAGGTCTCTTAATTTCATTTTGTTTCTTACATTTTATTTCAAGTTGTATGTGTTATATTTTAGGACCTTTTGATCACAAATTTGGATATTTAATATCCCAATTTATGATTAAAGTTATGTGTAAAAGCAAAATTTTATCCCAATAGAACTGGACTATTAAAGCCATAGAGAGAGGGAATGTGTGGGGGGGGGGGTGGGTAACTGGAGCCTGGCGTTTGAATTGTTCTTAAAATCAACAGTTCTGCTCAAGTTGTAACATCTTCTAATGAACATAAAAAAGAATATTAAAACATGGTATTGTGTGATAATTCTGTTTCATTTGATCTTCATGAACACTAATATGAATTTATTTAGATGTAGGTCACATAGAAGCCTCAAAATTTGCAAAGGTCATACCCATAGAAATAAAATATGAAAGGAAACCTATTTGATTCATCTGCAAACCTTCATAAAGATATAAAATGCAGAAATGTGTTTATTTTAAGTACTTTAAGGAATAAGCTGAGATGTTTTAATTGGAATGCCTTTGTTACCTTGGAGGAATTACACACCTATAAAGCATGGTCTTTATGGTATCATGTTCCTTGTCTCACACTCTGCTGTTCACTGCACATCCTCTATACCGCATGTAACCACAGAAACCACATTTTCCTTGGTATTCACTTTTATGAAACAAAAAATTTATTATTTTTTAAATAGCCTGTTTTCATTTATTTTGTATTCTTATGTTTTGTGTTTGAAGCTTTAAACCCAATTGTGCAGGAAATTTACAAATACAAATTGGGCCTCATGTTCCGTTCATGCAAGTTGTGGTACCTCACCTTTAGCAGCAATGATATATCAAACAGAAAGATCACTATGGTGACCAGAATTATTATATGTAATTCCAAAAGAAAGGGTGGCCATCATGCTGTTAGTCTTAAATATAAAATGGCTAGATCTGGAGTGTTAGACTAGAATATGTATGTATGTATTTTAGATCCTCCTGCAAGCAGGAACTTGCGAAGAAGCCATCATTGGCTTATCAAAGCTGCAAGCTGACCGAAGCCAGTCTCTTACATTCATATTTAAAGTCCATGATTATGAATTGTCAATTGTCAACAACTCTGTAACTGGACGACATACATTAATCTGGGAGTGACTCGAACCGAGGACCTTATGATTGGAAGGCCCCGGCGTTAACCACTGAGCTAACACTCCACTGAGCTAACACTCCACTTATATTTTTCAGTTGCATTATAAAGCAATATTTAATTAGTATAATATCACATTTATTCACATGTCTTGAATTCCACAATGTGATATGGCAGTGGTGTATGTCAAAATTTTCCCGTATACATTTTATTTTTATTCAGAGATTTCCAAAATGAACTTAGATCTTGTTGCTTTTTTTAACAGGTTGCCAGACTAGTTCACCTGATCATTCCAATGAGAGAAGTAACCGTGGTTGAGAAAGTTGAAAATTCTAACATGATTCAGGAGGGCTTACATATATCAACAAGAGGACGGGTAAGTTAATTACAATGTGTAAACAATTAAACACAAATATATTACACTGTGCATAATTGATGAAGAATTGGAAAAAAATCAAATTTGCATATGAAAATATGAAGCATTAATTCAGTTGATATGATGCTCTGTGCCATCATTGTTATCACATAAGATCTCTTCCGAGCAAATTTTTTAAGACTTTTCATGTTTGTCCCTTGAACAACAGGTCTCACTTTTTGGTGTCAAAACCTGATATTTTGTTGTCCTCAAAAATGTAGCAAGATAAAAAAGAATTTTTACTGTTATGTGCACTGTGAGGAAAGATGGGTAGGTTTGGAGAATAGGACCAGCTTTGGGTCAGTAAACCTCCCCTTTGGGTAGATCGTAGGCCTACCACTATTTTGTATTTATTTCAGTATCTCCAAAGTGATGGATTCAAAACTAAAATGTGGTAAACCTCAACAGTTAATGATATAGAACTTCAGCACTGACTCCTATATGCACAGTAGGCTAGGCCTAGTACACCTTACTAAGTATGGCAGAACTAGGCTAGTCAATGATCAACAACTTCCACACTGATTCCCATATGCACAGTAGGCTAGGCCTAGTATACCTGTTACGTAAGTAGCCTATGGCAGATCTAAGCCAGTCAATGATCAAGGACTTCAGCACTGATTCCTATATGCACAGTAGGCTAGGCCTAGTACACCTACTAAGTATGGCAGAACTAGGCTAGTCAATGATCAACAACTTCAGCACTGATTCCTTCCATTACCCTAATCCATTTGCCAACTTTCCCTTACCCTAGTCCACACCAGGCCGTCATTTGGGGGTGAGATTTGCAAGCTTTCCATAAACCTAGTCCAAACCTGGCCACCATAGGGGGTGAGATTTGAAAGCTTCCCCTAACCCTAATCCAAACCAGGCCACCATAGGGGGTAAGATTTACAATCCTTCCTAACACTAGTCCAACCAGGCCACCATAGGGGGTGAGATTTGCAAGCTTCCCCTAATCCAAACCAGGCCATCATAGGGGGTGATATTTGCAATTCTTCCTAACCCTAATCCATGCCATGTCATCTAATGAATCAGTCCTATTGAACCAGGAAGAAAGCATATTAATTACTATGGATATTAATTATTAATATTAATTATAGTGTGAGAGAAACTAAAACTGAAGACAAGTCATAAACTCCATACTCTAGATAGATTTTATGGTTTCACTGTAAAAGCAGCCATCTTACGTAGGGAACTATCATATGGTTCTTTTCACAGAACCCACTTGTGAAACTGATATTATTCCATCAATTTCAAAGGAATTCAACATAGTTTGCCACTCTATTAGGGTATTTTTGCTAAACATCTGTGTGACACAAAGTATATATTATTATTCTTAGTTGCATTCTGCTTCCTGAAGCTCACTAAGAGACAGAGCCAAATTCATCATATACATCCAGAACATATTCCAAACTCCTACAAAGTAACATTCAGAGATCATTTCAGCCCAAGGAATCTTGCTAAATGGGATACACAATAATGATAGAAGATAAACAAATCCCTTCTTGGCTCAATTTGCAGCTGAAGTGTTTGGATTTCTCTCAGCTTCAAGATTCTTTCTGAGATATGCACCAATACTGACCATATACATCCAGGATATATTCCAAACTCCTACAAAGCAACATTTAGAGATCCTACCAGCTGGAGGTATCATGCTGAATAGTGAATGGGATATACAAATAATGAGTTTGAACAAATCCCTTCTTGGCTCAATTGCAGCTGTAGTGTTTGGATTTCTGTCAGCTTCAAGATTCTTTCTGAGATGCATGCACCAATACTGACCATATATCCATCCAGGATATATTCCAAACTCCTACAATGCAACGTTTAGAGATCCTACCAGCTGGAAGAATCCTGCTGAATGGGGTACACAAATAATGAGTTTGAACAAATCCCTTCTGGCTCAATTGCAGCTGTATTGTCTGGATATCTATCAGCTTCAAGATTTGTGCTGAGGTGCATGCACCAATAATAACCAAATGAAACAAGAACATATTCCTTAAATAGAAATGATTGAAATCATGCCCAGAAATGGGAATCCCATATTCAAAGTAATATATTTATTTAGATAAGACTGCCAAGACATACTTTTATATGAAGAAACTGAGAAACAAAAATGAGCATTTAATATTTTCTAAGCTTCTCATCACAGTGATCATTCATAGTGGTCATTCATACATGGATCCCACATGGTCGGGAAACGGGAAAAGTTAGGAAAGGAAAAAACCCTCCTTCCTACTGTAGGTCATGAAATTCCTTGAACATTTGTCTGGAAATGTAAAGGAAATCCTAATTTGAACACTTCTTAAATATGATATGACGCGAGCAAACTTTTAAGGAAGTTTGAGATATAAAATTAAACGTTAAAAAACAAACTTTAGTGAATCGTTAGGGCTACAGCATCTCGTGTTTGGGGGTTCATGGCACTTTCAATGTACCCCATACCAAAAAGTTACAAAAGCGGTGAGAGTATATTTCACAGAAGATACAATTGTTGGGCTAAATAAAGGTAGCCCGACATTAGATCTTCATCAATTGTTGGCTTCAGAGTAAGCCGTAAGAGGTGTGTTTTGATCTTCAAAACAGCTGGAACTTTAGTTTGCTTTTAATAAAAGCTTTGAGATCATTTTCGTGGATATTACAGCTTAACTTAAATTTGTTTCTCTTAAATATCATTTTCTTACACACAGATGACATTTTTATTTGCCTCGCTGAAAGATAGAGATTTCCTTGTTCAACACATTTCCGATTTTCTATCAAAAACAACCGAAAATACCCGGTGAGTGCACATAACTTTTGAATCATTTCCTGGAGGAGTCTTGAGAAATACATTTACACCTTGTAAAACTGAACTTTGTAAAGCAATTTTCTATTTTATAATTTTTTTTTCTTTATTTTATGTATTGTTTTTGAGGAGGAGGAGTGTTAACAAGGAAATTTACAAAAGATGAGCAAAGCAGTAGGCAATAATTGGCCCTGCACTCAGGTTGTGATGACAATTGGATTTGGGGATAGGTATTCTTCCCTCCCTCTCAAACTGAGAAAAGGGCAAAGTCTGAGGTCATCCACACAATAGGGCACCTTATAGTGTATAAACAATGTTCATTAACACTTAATAGTTAACTGAAATCGCTGTACCGGAAGCAAAATTCGACACATCACCATGGGAAATTACAGTTTCTAACGATTAATTATTTACAACGCAGAATTGAACAAATTAAATTGCATATTTTTGAAATGTAGGATAAGGTGGCTGGTGGTGTTTAGGTTGGACATTAGGTTATGCTACTTGGATATGTACTGTATGTATGATAAGTATTAATTATTGGTTCCTTGCTTTAGCAAAAGGAACCTATGTAGTCAGGTTAGGGTGCGGGTGTGTGTATGTATGTATATGTGTGTGTCTGTGTGTGCATCTGTGACACTTGCTTGGGTACACTGTAACTCAACAAGGGAATGTTGGACTTAACTCAAACTTGGTATATAGATCCGCCATAGTGAGAAGATGTGCCCTATTGTTTTTGGGGCCCACAAAGGTCAGTTAGAGGCCAAAAACCCAAAATATTAAAACTGCAATAACTCCCAGTGCCAATGTGTGACAAGGTTGATATTTTGGGACAAGTTGTGTACTGGTTAGGAGAACATTTTGAAATTTAACATTCATGTGATCCGAGGTCACCAAAGGTCAATTAATGTTAAGTTATAATTTAAGTTATAATGGGGTCAAAGTTTTCGGTCGGAGTTAGGATGGCTGTACAGACTTGTCATGTTGAGTTTTGGAATCAGGAGATCAAACTACATCTGAAACCAAGGTCAAAGGTCACAATAGAAAAAATGTGCTTATTTTGGGAGAAAATGGGCAAAAAAGAAAATGGTTGGTTTTGATGCTAGATTTGGATATCAAAGGTACCTTCTGATCATAAATTTCAATAGGTTGACACCCGGGTGACCTTTGTGTGTGAAGTTATAAAGGTCAAAGTTAATTTCCAGACATTTAGTGCAATAACTCCCAGTGCCAAGGTGTGACACCATTGATATTTTGGGACAAGTTGCAAATGGTATAGGGGAATATTTTCAAACTTAACGGTCATGTGATCCATGGTCACCAAAGGTCAATTATTGTTAAAAAACTAGTATTTTGGGGGGAGAAAATGGGCAAAGAAAAAATGTTTGAATTTTTATAGTTCTGATGCTATATTCACGTCTCACTGATCAAAAATGTCAATAAGTTGACCCCAGGTGACCTTTGTGTGTGAAGTTATATGAAGTCAAAGTTAATTTTCAGACATTTAATGCAATAACTCCCAGTGCCAAGGTGTGACACGGTTGATATTTTGGGACAAGTTGCAAATGGTTTAGGGGAATATTTTCAAACTTAACGGTCATGTGATCCGAGGTCACCAAAGGTCAATTAATGTTAAAAAACAAGTATTTTTGCAATATCTTGAGAACGCATTGTCCGTTAGGGTTGGGAGTTGCTTCAATGTAATCCAATTGTCGACCCGCATCTGGGTGACTCTTGACCTCAACTTGACCTCTGGTGACCTTTAAGTGTTTGGGGATTTTTACAGTATTGATGCTATTTTCAGATGTCAAAGGTACCTTCTGATCATAAATGTCAATGGGTTGACCCCGGGTGACCTTTGTGTGTGAAGTTACATTTAATGCAATTAACTCCCAGTGCCAAGGTCTGACACCATTGATATTTTGGGACAAGTTGTGAATGGGGTGGTGGAACATTTTCAAACTTAACAGTCATGTGATCTGAGGTCACCAATGTTATCAAATCTGTTGACCCGCTTGTAGGTGACCTTATATTTCTTACATTTTCGACGCCATATTCAGATCTCAAAAGTGTCTTCCGATCAAAACTCTGATCACAATTTGTGATCACAAAAGTGTCGGCTATAGTGTTGGTTACTTTATGGGTACATGTAGGACCACAATTACTTGGACTATTTGAGCCCAATCTTGCTATGATAATATTATGTGTATTGTCATATACCCCTACGCAAGGAACCACAGTGCCCTTGGGCTCTTGTTGAATAATTTGGTTGACTTTGTTTTTGTTTTTTTCTGACAGACCATCTGGAGATACTTCCTCTCTTACTTCCCTGGGTAGCCTAGGAAGCCCAAGAGCTAGTGAGTCCATAGAAAGCAGAGGTAGTTCCAGTCCAGTTGGGCCAACTCCTGCCTCTGGACCTGTAGACCCACCTGATGAGGACAGCAGCACAAAATCACCCATCAATGTCCCAAGTACAAAGACAACCTCTGGGGTGTCAGATAGTCCAGTAGGGAGTGCTGACAGCTTTAAAGGAGCGGAAGAAGGAGATGCCATTGAGATGAAAGAAACAAAGAAAGATGAAGATTCTGGAAGTCAGGATGATAATACTGTCTTCTTGGATGAGATGAATGCTAAGCTTGGTGAGTAGACAGAAGAATGGCCTGCCATGGAATGAGCAGGGAAAGGTTTAGGGGCAGGGGCAGGGAAAGCAGGACAGAATATTGAGATGCAAGTGTTATTGAGGAAGATGAAGATGCTGGTAGTCAGGATGATATGTGTCTTCTTGGATGAGATGAATGCTAAGCTTGGTGAGTAGACAGAATGAATGGCCTGCTTTGGAATGAGCAGGGAAAGGTTTAGAGGCAGGGGAGGGGGGAAGGAGGACAGATATTGAGATGCAAGTGTTATTGAGGAAGATGAAGATGCTGGTTGTCAGGGAGATATGTTGTTTTCTTGGATGAGATGAATGCTAAGCTTGGTGAGTAGACAGAAGAATGGCCTGCCATGGAATGAGCAGGGAAAGGTTTAGGGGCAGGGGAGGGAAAGCAGATATTGAGATGCAAGTGTTATTGAGGAAGATGAAGATTCTGGAAGTGTGGGGACTGTAAAGTGGAAGAGGAAGAAAAATTACTTGTAATAGAGGAAGATTAAGATGTTGGTAGTCAGGATGGTAATTCTGACTTTGTAGATGAGATGTATGATAAGCTCTGTGAGTAAACAGAGAGAGGGGTGGGGGGTATTTGTAGATTGGGAGAGGGGAAGGATCATTATTAAGATGTAAGAAGAAGAGGTAGGTTGAGATGCTGGTTGTCAGGATGGTAGTGCTGTCTTCTTGGATATTATGAAATGCTGTGAGTAAACTTAGGTCCCCTCAAACAGAGGAGCAGGGAAGAGGAGAGTAGTGAGATGGAGTTGGGTGGGGGAGGAGAAGGAACAATATTGAGATGTTCTTAATGAATGAAGGTTAAGATGCTGGTTGTCAGGATGGTAGTGATGGCATTTTGGATGAGAGGAAAGCTAAGTTGAGTGATTGAATAGAGACTTCTGCAGTAGAACGAGGAATGGGAGGAAGAAGCATGTAATGAGAGCACATTGTTGAGATGAAAGTTAATAGATGAAGATTTAAGACATTGCATGGTATTCATGATGGAAGTGCTGCCTCCTGGCATGAGAAGAATGCTAAAGCTAGGTGAGTATTAAAGCAGAAGTTTATCCCGAGGTTATTAGAGAGATGGAAGTGGAGGAGAGGGGGATGGGTTGGGGAGATGTATACAAGGTGCAATCTGAAGTACAAGCAAGGTCATGGAAAGAGTATGTATAAAATAATATCTTTGAGATTTGAGTGCTGATGTGTAAGAGGAAGTTGCTAGAATAGAGACGGGAACAAAATTTTGTGGACATTTTTTTTGTCCCTAATTGAAATAGCAATATAATGTACACTGATGAAACAGGGATTTAATTCAGGCACATTTTTACAGGTTTCTCAATCTTTTGAATATTTGAATTTTTCAGTTTATGTTTGGAATTTGTTATTTCCTTTATCATGTACACCTGAGCATTATCCTCTACATAGCCATTGTGAAAGTGAAATTAAACAGCATGATTCCTTTTTGAAACCAAATTTTGTTGAACAATCTCCAGTTAATTTTCACATGTACACATGGTATTATAACAGGTAAAAAGCTGTGTGTTATACGAACTGTATGTACAATAACACCTAAAATCAGTGATGTAAAATTTTTCCCAATTTTTTCTTTCCTATTAATTATAATATAATGATTTTTTCACTTTATTTGTCTTATAGTTTTCTCAGATTGTATTTCATTCATTCAGCACTTATATATCTTCACCACTTCTTCTCCCTATAATGTACCTTAAAAGAGATTAATTTGCCCAAATACACACAAATTTTTCTTTTGAATTGTACTTTTTGTTGGGATTTATATAAAGAGCCCTAGTCTCATAACACATGCCTCTTTGTTTTCTCACATTTAACACAGCCTCTCACTCAGGCATGTTATACACTACATTTGTGTATGATGTGGATAATACTAACACTGTCACATGTGAGTAGGTTACTAACGTGTGCTAAACTGCACCTGCCTTTGCAATGATAAATGTTTTTAATTTTGTCTGTTTTTCAAGGACAGACATACGTGCAGTATTTGCTTTCAGATTTTTTAGCTGTTTTCAATTCACTTGCAAAGCTTCCATCTGTCTCTTTGCTGAGCTCTTCATGTGTAAATATTTGAAACAGATCAATATAATGGACCAGCATTTTATACTTATTCTTTGATTACGATTGGAAAATGTCATTACTGTTTAGGCAAAAGGACATGATTGCTGCCTTTTGTTACAATAATACCATCAATAGATTGGAGGGAAGTAGCATAGGAAAGGGGGGTTGGGGGAGGGGGGAGCAATTGATGTGAACCAGATGTTATCCCTAGATGATTAGATAATGTAGCATGAACACAACAACGAATAAGATCGGTTGGTTCGTATTTTGTTGAAGGCCAATGAAGGAATAAATTCCTTTGGACTGCCTATTATTGAATACCAGGCAAGGCAATGCTAATGGAGGCAGTCATACAGCTATTTATTTACCCTAAAGTTCAGAAAAGTGTGTAATCTGTTGCCTTCATGACTAAATTTCAAAGCAAGGAATGTTTGTTCTAAAACATGGTCACATGACACTGTATTCACCAATCAGAGCTTAGATTTGAAAATAACAGACCAAGAAAAAGTTGTTGAACTATAGATAACTAGTGCTTTTTCATTTTATGAATACAGAATTGTGCATGTATCCCACACTGAGCAACTTTGGTTTTTGGAGCACTCTGCAGTTCCTCTTTTACACCTACAAACTCCACAGCTAGCAGCTAATTTTTTTCTTGTGTGTAGCATTTATCCCAAGTTAATAAAATTATGTAAGTGGTAACCGGAAGAATAATGGAAATATCAGTTGTCTTCTCTGAGTGTTAACAGCATGAAAATATCTCAATACAGGCTATGAAATCTAACAGCTACATCACACAGCTGCAAAATCTAACAGCTACAAAATGTGACAGCTATGTTTTGTTTCCTCAATTTCTTGCACAGTGGGAGATTTTACGTAGCAACCATTGCAGATTTTTTTACATAACGAAGTGTTGAGTTACTCCCTAATATTTATAACTCATTCATATCAAGATATGATGAATTAATATTTACTTTTTACCTATCAACCTTTCACTTTGCATCTTCTGTCTTTAACTTGCTTTCTGCTTTTCAAAGGTACATTCTGGTTGGTTAAATATTACATCTAACATAAAAATCTATGTGGATATGGACAACCATGTTTGACTTCCCTTAAAGCTAGGAAAATTAACATTTTCAACAACAACAAATTTAAAAAGAAATAATGGTCCAAATTTAATGTGTTTTTTTTTATTTGCACAACCTCATTAAGTGTAGCTTTACTTTTCTCCTCATGACTGGTACTACTTTGTTAGACAATAGTAAAAAATATTTTCCCCTCTATGTTATTTTCCTCTTTTGGTTTTCATAGTTATTAAAGATTGTCTCAATTTCAAGTCGAAATGCTGCTTTAAAATATGAACACACTGTACCTCACTTAGTTGTCACTTTATGATAGCACCCTGATGTGCCAAGTTTATGCGCAAGCTAAATCACCCTCCACACTGATACAGTTGGCTGGGGCTAATGGTTGCTGCTCAACCTAATGTACCAAGCTTATGCACATGACCCTGCCTCTCACCCTCCACACTGACACTATATTGCTGGGACCAATGATTGCTTCTCAACCTAATGTACCAAGCTTATGCACATGACCCTGCCTCTCACCCTCCACACTGACACTATATTGCTGGGACCAATGATTGCTTCTCAACCTAATGTACTGTACCAAGCTTATGCACATGGCCCTGCTTCTCACCCTCCACCCTGACACATATGGCTGGGACCAATGATTGCTTCTCAACCTAATGTACCAAGCTTATGCACATGGCCCTGCCTCTCACCCTCCACACTGACACTATATTGCTGGGACCAATGGTTGCTTCTCAACCTAATGTACCAAGCTTGTGCACATGACCCTGCCTCTGACCCTCCACACTGACACTATATTGCTGGGACCAATGATTGCTTCTCAACCTAATGTACCAAGCTTATGCACATGGCCCTGCTTCTCACCCTCCACCCTGACACATTTGGCTGGGACCAATGATTGCTTCTCAACCTAATGTACCAAGCTTATGCACATGGCCCTGCCTCTCACCCTCCACCCTGACACATTTGGCTGGGACCAATGGTTGCTTCTCAACCTAATGTACCAAGCTTATGCATATATGGCCCTGCTTCTCACCCTCCACACTGACACATTTTGCTGGGACCAATGGTTGCTTCTCAACCTAATGTACCAAGCTTATGCATATATGGCCCTGCTTCTCACCCTCCACACTGACACATTTTGCTGGGACCAACGGTTGCTTCTCAACCTAATGTACCAAGCTTATGCATATATGGCCCTGCTTCTCACCCTCCACACTGACACATTTTGCTGGGACCAATGGTTGCTTCTCAACCTAATGTACCAAGCTTATGCATATATGGCCCTGCTTCTCACCCTCCACACTGACACATTTTGCTGGGACCATCGGTTGCTTCTCAACCTAATGTACCAAGCTTATGCATATATGGCCCTGCTTCTCACCCTCCACACTGACACATTTTGCTGGGACCAATGGCTGCTTCTCAACCTAAATGTCATGAAACAAATCCAGAACATTTTATTTTAGCCTCACTCATGACTATGTACAGAGTAGAATGTTCAATGAGTCATTCTTTCGTGTTTGATTTTCATTTTTTGATGGTATGAGACATCAGTGTTGATGCTTCATTACTCTATTGCAGGTATCAAGGGACTTTGATCAAACTCCTTGTTCATACAACATGCAATGATGAAACATGATGAATGTTGAAACATGTTGAAACATAAAACATGATGAAACATAATGAAACAAAGCCAATAACTTTCAAATATTTTCCCTTCTTTAAATATCCTGCGTTGCTCATATTTTGCTTTTCAATTTGCAGCTGAGATTTTGCATGACCCCAACCATATCACTAAATAATACTTGAGTTTCATGGAGAAACTTCTATCCCAGGGTTTATTAAAGGCTTTCTTTTTTTATCCTATTAATTGCTTGACTCTTTCATACTCTCTTTCAAAGACCACTTCCAAAAACTAGTTTGTGATAAGGAAATTAATATCCTGAAAGCAGTATCAATGAGTTATAATACATTTTGTCCTCACCAAAACATTCTTTGGCCTCCAAATTCTTCCTCTCTGCTTACCTTCCTAAATGCTGGAACTGCTACTAACACTAAAAAGGAACATAGTGTCCCTCTCAATATATTTTGATGATTTCTTTCTCACATCATCTGTTCATAACTTTGATGTGGCAGTTGTTGGTAAAGATGTGTAAAGATACCACTCAGTCCATTTTTGCATTATAATTTTTTGTTCATTGAAGATCATTGGTAATTTTTTTTTTTTTTTAAATCTGATTCAACAATAATACTGTGTGATGAATATGGGAATTTTTTGGCATTCAAGAATTTAGAATGAAGGTCATTTGACTCGTTCCTAGGTTTAATCAGGGCATCCTTTCAAAATATGAAAAATAGCTTGGTAGTTTGGATGTACAAGAATGAAGGTCAAGTCAAAGGAAGTGCAGGACTATAGGTAGTTGCTGTGTTAAATGCACAATATGCTTCATCCATAGAGACAATCATTTCTTTCAACAAAGTTGCTCATATTCATATTTTCTGATCATTCCAGCTAAATTTCATTACTTTTGAGTCCATGACCCCTTCATATTTCTCTTAAATAGTTCCAGCTGAAGGGTCCATTGAAGACACTGGTAGCCTTGGGGATCAGTTCCAACCAGCTCTGGTCACACTATTCAATCGGCGAGGATCTGATGAAATTTCAGCAAAGGAATCGGTGAAAGAACACCTTTGGGATGATCATTTCAGAGAATATGGGAGGTAAGAGATGACTTTGATAGTACTGATGTTAAAGTCTGCACCAAGTACTATGGTGGAGTAAATAAAGGTATGGTGGAGAGAGGATGAAGGTTATGTGGGATAGTGGATGAATGTTATGGTAGAGAGAGGATGAAGGTTATGGTGGAGAGTTACGGCCAAGTGGATAAAAGCAGTGGCATAGAAGCAATGAAACTTAGGATATGGGAAGTCTGGTGCCTTAAATTTGGATGTAAATTTGGATAGTCAACAGAACTAGTCTTTCTAAAACTAGTACACTGCCTTGAAAGTGCTATAAGTCTGATGTGAGATGATAATAAAGCTACTAAAATACAACATTTAGGGAGCATGGCAGCTTATAATTTGAATAAACTGCCTTCAAAGTGCTATATTGCTATGTCGGGGATGGTAAAATATAGGTATGACAAGGCATGTATTGAAGTAAGTGACTCTCCTTTGTTATGGAAAATAAAATATTAAGATTGAAATGCTGCTATTAAAAATAATATGGGGACTCTCCGGGAGCAGAGAAGGTACGGTATTTGAAAATACTGGCATCAAATGGGACATACTACTTTATGAGAAAATGTATTTTTTCTAAAAATTTATTACCTTCGTATGGTCTAAGATATAACCACTGTGTGACTTTAAGAAGGGAGATAAGGTTTCTAATAAAGCACAGTGGCTAATAGTTAAATCCGCAAGAGTGGAAACACAAGGAACTTAGTTTAACAATGTAGGATATGAGAGGTGCAGTGTTGGGGGAGGGCGGTTGTAGAAGGAAAACAGTTGGAATGGAATTCATGAAATATTTGCATTGCAACAGAGTGGCAAGTAAATATATGGCATGTTGACAACAAGTATATTTAGAAAGCAGTCCGATTTGCAATTTTAGATCATGCATGTTTGAAATATTTTATCAGAGACAGAGTTGTGGTATATTTCAATCATCATCTTTGATGGGTACCTGTGCCATATAACATCAGATTTAACAACCACTTATCACCTCTCTTTGATCGAATGTTGTTAACGATTTTTACTTTGATCCTTTCACAGGGGTGTTTGCATGTACAGTACTTTGATGGGTACCTTTGCGATATTACTAATACAGATACAGATAAACAACCAATTATCACCCTCTTTGATTGAATGTTGTTAATAATTTTTAATCCTTTCACAGGGGTGTGTGCATGTACCGTACGACTGAGACCTTACAGCTCATCATTAAAGGAGTTCCTGAAAAATACAGAGGCGAAATATGGATGTTATTTTCTGGAGCTGTTAATGAGGTATCTACCCTCCCCCCCCCCACCTACCTTACCCCATATCAGGCATATTAACCCCTCTGGTGACATCTTATCACAAATTGAATTTATCATATTATCCATTTACAAATAAGGTTTGTTATTTCTTGATCTGCATAATTTAGCCATTTCACTTTTAATACAAGGACTTTGGAATTATCTGGAGAAATCAAAAAACATCTTGTTTGTCCCCTCCTCCCCCCCCCCCCTTTGGGCACTCCAGCGTTTGCTTGTAACCAAGATAAAGGTCACACCATATTTTTAAACCAAGTTTGAAACTTTGGTTCACCACTTCAAATCTATCAGCTACTCGTCCCTATATCTTTACATATGTAATCGGATCAGATGTATTGAATTAACTAGTAGTCTCCCCAAACTGCAGTAAACCCTCTGTTGTCAATATTTTGTACAACAGTTGCCATAGGTCCCCTGCATTAGCATGTAATCTGGAACCAACACACATTTTCTCAAGATATACCTGTGCTAACTTTAGGGGCAAAGGGACAAATGTGGTTGTGTGTAACAATTTTAACCAAATTTGAAACAAGTGACAGATGTGCTTTGTAAGGGTTGCTCTGAGATACATGAATGGAACTGTTGTCATAGTAATCTATAATCTTTGTGCTTTTCAGATGTCAACTCATCCAGGTTACTACCAGTCATTAGTGGAACAGAGTTTAGGCAGAGATTGCATAGCTGCCGAGGAGATCGAGAGAGACCTACACAGGTATGGTGAACTAGTGTTACATTGTGTGTGTAAGACCTTGTAGTTTGATTATCAATTAACATGTTACTACCAGTCATTAGTGGAGCCAAGTCTAGGCAGAGACTGCATAGATAAAACCTGGACTGATAGCATTAGTTTTAACAATCTTAGTACTTATCAAATTTAATTTTGTCATCCATTAATATGGTCATTGTGTGCAGGCTTCATATGACTCTTCTTTAATATATGCTTGCATGTGAAGCATGTGTGCCATTTTGAACACAGTGAGCTGTTCAGAGAACTATTAGGTAGGATGGAAAAGATATCCAAAGATAATCTGAACCGCTAAATGTAGTTTATTGTCCAGTATTTATACCATAAAACTTGCATGAATCTCTGTTCTGTGTTACTTATTGTCATCAATATCCTGGTTAATGAAATAAAAAGGAACAAAAGAAAATTCAAAGAGGACATGGTGACCTTTGGAGACCTTAAAGTGACCTTTGGTGACCTTAATGTAACCTTAAAGTGACCTTTGATGACCTTCAAGTGACCTTTGGTGACCTCAAAGTGTAGATGAGGGGAATCTTCAAGTTTGCTTTATTTTGGTTGTTTCGTTAGGTCACTGCCTGAGCATCCAGCCTTCCAGTCAGAATTAGGCATAGCTGCCCTAAGGAGAGTACTCATAGCCTATGCATACCGTAATCCTTCCATCGGTAAGTTTACTTTCATAAAACTCTGAGAATCATTATTAACTATGTGGAATATTAACCATTGACACTAACAAACCACCAAATGTGCTTTCATACTGTAAACAATGTGCTGCTCAGGAGATCAAAGTATTGCCATAGACTAAATGGCCCCTCTTCTAGTGGAACCATTACCCTGATCTTTGATGTTTTTGACTTGATAAATGCAAACATCACAGATCATTTGTTTAATTCCTTATTGGTAACTGACAAATCCAGTCTGCCCAAGATGTCAATTCTGCTATACAAGCATGGGCATATCCATGAAAAATAGCACCTATGGCAAAGCAAATTGCACCCCTGTCCAAACATCTGACACCCATCTTTTAGGTAACTGTACTATAGTATCAGCTCAAAAATACAAGTCAAGCTTGTTAATCTTTTAACACTATAAAATAACAAATTATGGCACTTCATGATAATTATAACTGCACCTTCCTTGCTTTCGCTGAATGCAACTTGGTCTATGAAGCGATCAAAGTCACTTTTTTTCTCTTTTTTTTTTCTCTTTGTAGTCTCGGTCAACAGTTGGCTAAAATATTTTTAACAAAATTTGTCAAGGCCTGTTTATCATCCTAGGATGGCTTGTCTGACTTTAATTGAAAAGTGCCCAAGGGCACCCCTCTCCCTCCCCCCACCCCCCCCCACCATTCAAGTAGCAGGTCAGTGCCATACCTTATGCCACTGTGTGCAAATGACACATCATCTGATGTAAAATCACTGAGCTTTTTGGAGCATACAGTTTCAGTCTTTGACATTCTTAGAACTGCATATGTTGTCACTATTCATTGAACATTTAATATTGAAGTACTTTCTTACATATTTTGTTGAAGGTTACTGCCAGGCCATGAACATTGTTACTTCAGTCTTGTTGCTGTATGTCAGTGAAGAGGAGGCATTTTGGCTGTTGACAGCTATGTGTGAAAGACTGATACCAGACTACTACAACACTAGGGTTATAGGTGCCCTAGTAGATCAAGGTAATAAGCATATTATAACACTGTAAGGGTACTGCACTAGGGTTATAGGTGCCCTAGTAGATCAAGGTAATGACCATATTATAATACTGTAAGGGTACTGCACTAGGGTTATAGGTGCCCTAGTTGATCAAGGTAAGCGTATCATAACAATGGAAGGGTACTGCACTATAGGTGCCCTAGTAGATCAAGGTAATAAGCATATAATTACACTGGAAGGGTAGTGCACTAGGGTTATATGTGCCCTAGCTGATCAAGGTAAGCATACCATAACAATGGAAGGATTTTGCACTAGGGTTAAAGGTGCCCTAGTAGAACAAGATAGTGTGCCTATTATGACACTGTAAAAGTATTGCACTAGGATAATAAGAGCCCTGGTAGATCAAGATAATTAGCATATTATGACACTGTAAGAGTGCTGCACTAGGGTTATATGTGCCTAGTAGAACAAAGTTGATAAGCATATTATGACACTGTATAGGTACTGCACTATGGTAATGGTTTTGCACTAGTAGATCACAGTAAGCATATTATTACACTCTAAGGGTATTGCACTAGGTGCCCTGGTAGATCAAGGTAATAATACTATTACGTATGATACGTTGACTTCATATATTTATAGTAGAAAGCTCAAGACAGGATAAATGGTTGCTTTGTCAATCAGTACTTCCATGTATTTTTCCTATTTTCTTTAGTTTTCAGAAAGAATTATTGACTATCATATAGATAAAACTGTCTAAAGGTTTCTCTTTTGACTTTCTGTTTTTGAATCCATGCAGGTGTTTTAGAGTTACTTACCAGGAACCATCTTCCAGAGCTTTCAGTGAAGTTAGAACAACTTGGAATTCTCAGTATGATATCACTTTCTTGGTTCTTAACAATCTTCCTGAGGTAAGACATCTTAACAAAGTAATAGTTTGTTACCCAGTTTTGGTTTCAAATGAGCCCATTTATAAATTCCTACCCATCATTTCAAACTGTTGGGAGTTCCTGATGCTTGGGGCTCATTATTGTAGTCACTTTCATTCCAGAAATCTGCAGAATGGATGTAACCATAATGATATTTAGACTTACCATGTTCTTAGCATTTCAGCTGTTCAAAACTTATAAAATAAACACTTACCCTAGAAATGTGATTAGTTCCCCATGTCCTTCTTTACCCAATTCTCCTTAACTATCTGTCTCAATTTTAAAGCAGAGGTTTTATTAATCCTTAAAATGTCTCTAAAACTTTCTTTCTTGGGGGGAGAAGTTCCCCATGTTCTTCTTACCCACCTCTCTGTAACTCTCTGTCTCAATTTTTAAAACCGAGGTTTGATTAATCCCCAAATTGTTTCTAAAACTTTTCTTTTCTTTTTTTCTTGTTTCAGTGTCATGCCATTTGAGAGTGCTGTCAATGTGATGGACTGTTTTTTCTATGACGGGGCAAAAGTCATATTTCAGATTGCTCTGGCAGTGCTGGATGCCAATCATGAAGAGTTGTTGGAGTGTGAGGACGATGGCCATGCTATGATGGCCCTCAGCCAATACCTGGACAATGTCAACAACAAAGATGCTACTTTACCACACATGCCTCATACCACCATCACCTCTCTTACCCCTGGTAACAAACCCT
>JAIPMN010044985.1:23426-33518 GCA_020650975.1 Apostichopus californicus | reverse complement strand
ACATCGCTGTACCGTTGTACGTACGTGTATTTGCATGGCTGGTAGGAACCTTAAATCATAATATAAATCAATATAGGTAATTGTTGCTACTGTATCACAAAATTTAAAGATTTAAGGACGGTTGTTCACATAGTGTGAATATGATCTCACGTGCCCCCCACTTTTTCCAAAATAGCAAATGTGCCCTACTGGCTAATAAAATGTGCCCCTTTGACGAAGAATTGTCTTTTGGATATCTTAAGCCTTTGTTAATTTCAATATTGTATTTTAATTATTCACATGCACCATAATAATATTGATAGCATACTAACACATCATATATATTTAAGTGAAATGGTCGGTGTGTATCGGTTTATAGCATAACGAGTGGTGTTGTGCCCCCACCTTTTTGGAAGCTTCCTACCCCCCTGACTGTCATTAAGTTGTTCGTGAAAGGGCAACTGCTACTAATCTTTAAGCGAATTGATATTACTTGATATCATTACCATTATAATCTAGAAGGCGAACTGTTGCTTTCTTAAAATGAGGAAAGAAGATGAAGAGCAAAACAAATAAAGTATAAAGAAACATAAACCCAGATAAAAAGGAAAGCTTTCACATTGCGTACATAATTTTACTGAGAACACTAGAGTCTATTTCCTGGTTCATATGAGATACATCTATGATTTAAGTGACTTACTAAGTTGTGTTTAAAGTGTGAAGAAATTCACATACTCTTCAAATCATATCAATTTGGAAAATATAAGACACATTAGGAAACTGCTTACCTGTACCAAGCGTAGTAGGCAATTGTTCTAAGATACATATAACGCAAAGGAGAAGTACCACAGATATCGCCTCAATTAATTTCTGCTTCATGTTTGTTTTCCAGTCTAAAGCCGTATAACTGATATGATGTAAGTTTGTAAAGGCCAAATGCACATGCAATGATATAGAAAGTAAAACTTCACTTATATGAAAAATTCAACCCAATGACGTTGCAAGCGTTTTGTGACCTTATGTGACCTTTTGTGATAACTAGAATACTTATCATATCCGTATAGCATGCCGCTAGAACCAAACCTGACTGCGTAACTCAGGTTAAGCAAGGAGCAAAAAGCCAAAAAATGGAAGTATTCAAACAAAGAATCACTGAAATGGCTGGCATGACCCTACTACTCTTAGCTGTTATTAGTTTGTCAATGATGGCGAGATCAGATCGTTAAACTTATCGTTGCATCCACTTTTTGCTGCACACATCTAGCAGCAGAAGTCATGGAGCTTGAAGCAAAGTGGTCATATACATAACATAAAATGTTGTTATAATAGTATAGTTATATGCTATTTAGATTAAGATGTTGGCCATTTATCCTCTTAGAAGATTGTAATTATGATGTAATTGAGACGTAATAAGTACATACTAGCTCGTAACTTCAATTTATTAAGAAATTTGAAATACGATTGTTACGTTCCATGACTACATTTACGTAAACGTATTCCATATCAGTTTAAGTTCATTCAAGTAACATATTGTAAGAAATATCTTGCAAAGCTCACAAATACTGAACTACCCAGTTTTGCTCAAGATGTCGAACATATCAATGAGAATAACAAAAATATCAGGAAGGTTAGGAAGGTTGAAATGTCAACAAACTAGAGTTTGTCTCCAGAGTCTTGACTGTGGATTTACGGAACGTTTCATGGGGCGTTTCTTGAGAGTAGTATTGTCTAAACTATCTACTTAATACTACATACTTAGAAGTAAGAAATACGGTAAATAATATTAGAGGTAGTGCAAACTCTCTGTTTTTAAATGTGCACTGGGTGGTGTGTCTATCCGATTACGAGATGTGAGCCACAGATGGAGTTGGACGTTAAAGATGATCCAGTAGCACGAACCAGCAAATCCCACAGTTTACGGGGGCGTCTGTAGACAATTGGCGGCCTTTCAGAAATTGCTCTTTGAAGACGATCTGTGATGCACTACATTTGATGACGATGGTTAGTAATTTGGCAAATAGGAGGCGTATTGGGATGGAAAGTAACAGCAAGAGGAATCTGGAAGGTTTTCTAGTTTTCTTGGGCTTCACTCCCAGGATAGTTGATCTAGGGAGTGAGAACCCTCTTTGAATCGCTTGTTGAACCCTCCTTGCACTGTGTCCCTTGACAATGAGATTCTGTTTCAAGGTATGTGCATGGAGATGAAAATATATAATTGTTAGAGTAATTCGACGAAAGCGAAGAGCTTACTGAAGGCAATAACAGTCTTACAGAGCTGTGAATTGCATCAAGACGCATGGAGTTACTGATGTTTGTCTGGTTTCGTGTACAGATACGTGGTGAAAGTGCTATGTTTTTCTCGGTTGGTGATATCAAGGAATTCATGTGATCAATAAAACATGAGAGACTTTTCTCTTCACTGGTCCCACCAAGACATAATTTAACCCTAACAGATCAGAGAACGGCAAGGACAGCAAAAATATGCTTTCTTAAAGCCATGACATAACCAGACTAGTCCAGGATGGAGCCATCTTCGAAAATCACCTCAGCTGGAGATCCGTTGCCAGAGATGATGGATCTGCCTTGATTACCAAGCTTAGGAATCTTAGACAAGAGGCAACATCTAGCTGCCTTGCAATTTGTGGAAGAGACACAAGGGCCTTTTCTGAAGTCTGGTTTGTTCGTATATATTGTTCAGGGTGTCGTACCTGCAGAAAAAGGGATTCCGTGGGATCGTAATCCAGAGAAGTGTTACTCTGTTGGAAAGATGGCGCATGGTTTCGTTGATATAATCCTGTCGGTCCAGAATGACAAGTGCCGATTATTTCTTGGCTGGTTTGATTGTCATATCTGCACGAAACTTGAAAGAAGAGAAACGTCTATCTTTATGGATGAAGTCACATGTCTTTGGGAAGGAAGTACAGAATCGTTATTGTGAGCGTTAGCAAAAGGGATGTAAGTTTATTTGGAAGTTTTAACCTGATCGTGTTAGTAGACAACTTGTTTTTCATGATTATGCAGAGGGTGGTTTTAGAATGTCTGATATTTTTAGTCACACTGTGGCTTTGAAAGTTACTTGTTTTTGTCGCCTTTTTGACAATAATACTGGAAAATATTGTCTTTGTGCTTGGTAACTTAGTAATTATGATTTTACTATTATAGATGCTATTATGAATGGTGATTTCTTTATAAAATAGTATAGCATTGCATTTGATCATATTTTTGGAAAGACGTTTTTTACTCATTCCATTATTATATGGTGAACTATAATTATGCTTTTAGCAATGGTCATCATTTAATTCTATATCAGCCTATTTGGAACAATAGTTCAATATATGTTGACGGTAAGCCGGTTTTATATCGGCACTGGATTAATAGTGGAATCCGTATAATTAATGATTTAATATCAGAAGATGGTACATTTTTTAGTTATAATCATATTATCAATATTTATAATGTGCGTTCAATTTTTTTTTGAATATTATGGATTGATAAATGCTATAAAATGCTTAATTACAGTTTACCGAGACCTGTCACTATTTGTATTGGCTAATGATATCTAAACAAAAATGTATTTGTAGATATGTTTATAATAATTTGTTACATTCATCAGTTGTTAGGAATAAGGCTTTATCAAAATGGTGTGAGAAATTGAATATGATGATTTTGGATAAATTGGATTATTATATTGTTTCATTCCATTTAAATGTTCCAATGATGTTAATGTAAAATAGTTGTACGTACAGATATAGTTAGAGGGTGTCTATTCGTCGACACTGGAGCTGGCCTGACGGTAATGCAAACAGGGTTCTTCGAGCAATTGTCCGCTGAAATGACTTTGAAGCTCAAGGAGGTATATTTTGACATGGCGGTAGCAAATATCCGCTGTAAAGGGGTACGTGATAAACGAATACATGTACAACGTAAGGTTAACCTTTATTTATCGTTGTAAGGTACAGGTACTTGTAACTTTTAGAAATTCTGACCTACATTTTTTATTAATATTTAACGGACATTATTTGTTTATTTTCATTGCAATTTACACATTTGGCTTTCCTAATCAAAACTAATTTCAGTATCGTCATTGAACAATGTCACACTACACACCATTAGTGTAGAACTATTCTCTTAGATATCTTAGGTCAGGAAATACTTTTGTGAACAGTCATATCAGCGTCAAGGTAATTAAAATGGTCTTAGCCTCTTGTCGATTGCCGGGAACTCACTACTTTTAGAATAGCTGACCTTGGTTTATTTATTAATATTTAACATGTGTCATTGTCCATTGTTCAGTTGTATTGCATTTTAAACATTTGACCTGTTTTATTTCAATGTCGCAAGTAAACGAAAAAAAACTTCACACGAAGGTAGAACTATTATCTATGAATGACAAATGACCAGCAAATGCAATATTTGACTTTGAAACTAAGATTTGGAGCCCCAAAGAATATTTATGTACGTTAATAATTATTAACTACCACCAGCCTATTTTTTATTTCTTAACTAAAATGTAAGTTTTGAGAAATAACCTTGTTGAAACATATGTGCCTGATCAATTAAAGTGATTCACAGTCTATTAGGACAATTAACTCAAGTACAAAACAAAAATCAATAAGATAAGAACTGCATGGCCTCAAAATATAAGATATTTACGATGTAATAAAAGCTTGTTAAGAACAAATGTTGAACATCAGTAAAGGTGTTTCTCTGGTTCGTTGTTTCAGTTCTTATATTTTATTTTGTTTCAGCAGTGGATGGACTTTAACATTAAGGCATGTACCGAGGAGCAAGCATACTCATCATTACCACCAATACTCATCAAGAGTTTTTAACTTAGCTTAAAGCTGAATATATTCAACATCGGAACCTTTATCGAAGAACTGTCGGCACTCAAATGATCTTCTTAGCTTAGACTATGCCATATGAGGACATTTTTTTTGTTGTGATTGAAGTCATCCTTTACCAGGACCTAATACATTTGTTCGCTTAACATAAAGAGAAATATCGAAATCCTAAAAAACAATATACTTGCATACAGTGGCTTGCGTTTATGTGGATCCGGGGCCTCACCTCCGAACGTTAGTCGGAGAAAATAGTTCAGGCGGGAGATTTTCCATTCATCTAGGGTAGAATTTTACCACTCCCCCGGCTCAGCTTCACACAGAATATTTGCAGACTTTTCGTTTAGGGTTACTTATATAGACTACTTTATAGTATAAATATGCCTCAGAATACACCATTTAAATTCCACATGTTTATGCTTGTTTCTATAGAAGAAGACCACCAGACTCATCTACGGTTTCAGCTACAATGACCCTATTGCACCCCTTCATAAATATGTTATTCGCCTCTGGCCCTTCCACAAAAGCTCGGCACCAAACCTTAACCAATCAAAGGAAATGTTGCATTCGGCCCCACGTTCTAAAGTACCATTAGTTATATTACCATTATATTACCACTAAACTATTTTTATACTATAACGTTTGGAACATACTCCATCCAAATAATCTAGAAATCGTAATGCATCATATAACACTGATTATCCATATAAGTGATGGTGGCCTACGTGCTCGATCTGGTCGTCAATATTTCAAACTTTCCCAACCATACCATTTATGACATGTCCCTACAGGGGATTGGATGCTTAGGTAGCCGCCCTCACATAGTACGAATCAGCAGATACAGACCGTGTATGCAACTGCTTCGCACCATTCAACCTCAAGGGCTCAACATTCATGAAGGACATGACTAACTTTTATTCTGCCCTCCCCCTTCCATCTCCACTTGTCCCCCCCCCCGTCACTCCTCTCCTCATACACTCTAAGAACAGTTGGGCAAAACTTGCTAAATATTGGGCAGTATATTTGCTACTTGTTGGGGAAACATAGCACATGCTACATTCTTAGCAGTTCTTGCTAAACCGGGTTTAGCACATGTGTTTCTCAGATAATTGGGCAAAGTTTTTCTCCAATTATTGGGTAGAAATAAAGTTGCTCCTTTAGTTTAGCACTTACATTTTACCCAACAAATAAGCAGATATTGCAAAAAGAAAAGTTGTTCCCGTAGTTTAGAACTTTCATTTTACCCAACAAATAAGCAGATATGGCTGAACAATTTAGCACATTTCCTTCAGTCAAGGTGTTATGTAAACAGAGAGGTTAAATAATCATATAGACAAAGAAAACAAAAACAACTGACAAAAGCAATGTTTTTTTTCACAAAACAGTGTATTGTCATTAAACCGCACTTAGTTTGCATACGATAAAGAAAAGGTTTAACAAATATTTTTCCAAGTTACATTTTCCTCTGAAAGTACTACCTTCAAATAAGTTTTAACCTTTTAGCAAGAAAGGAAAAGAAGAAAATCATACTGTTTATGTATATGCCCATCAATAAACATGTCACAATCAAAACATTTAGTATATTTGAAATGGCAGGTATCATAGTGCAAAAACATATAATTTTGTCTGTTTATCATATACTTAGATTTATTGCTAAGTTCCAGGGCAATTCTTAATCCGAATCCTAATAAGGACTGTTTATCTTACGTTATTTTTGACGTTTTCATTATGGCATATAATAAACGTTTTGCCTTATTGCAAAGATGCAATCTGAAAGTACTACTGTACCTTTTAATTACTTCTTACCTTAAACCAAAATCGAAGGCAAACCTAAGGTTCTCGTCTTGTATAAACGCCCTGTTCCCACTACTGTGATACGTTACGAAACGATACAACAAAACATTTCATCGCAAGGAAAATTGTATTGTATAAGTATTAGCAGTCTAAACATGTCGAGATCAATTTCGTTCATTGAAACAAAAATTTAATGGAATTTGAAAGAAAAGATCATAAGACCATCATAGCTGACTTCCCATGTAAGGGATTATTAATATACATTTAAAATCCAAAATGGTTCTAAGAACTATATGGTCGACTTTCGTATATTAATCAATGTGTACATGGAAGCAGTTAACCGTAAGGTTTGGCTCATATCACTATTAAATTCGTTTACTGCATATACCTTATAATTTAGCCTAATACTACATATGTTAGTAGCACCTCTCCTTTTATACAATGTTACATACATTAAGTCTTTCTCAAGCGTGTTTGCAGCATATTCCCCAGTACAAATCTTGTTTTTTGTGTGTAAATTACACGTTGTGTACACCTGTGCAGACCTTACCAATCGAAACACGTGATACGTACACAGTTTAAGATTCAGTAACACTTACGTTAAAGAACTGCGATGGGCGCCTCTGTCAGCTGTAAAATATTACTTAATATATCATGTATAATATTAACTAGTTTGCATTATTCTAAGTGCTCTGTTAAAATTAAACTACACCACAATTAAAATATGTTCTTCAAAATTTGGTTTATTTTATTTAAATTTTATAAATTAGTATCCCATTGATACAAGTTGAAAATATTATTTCTGCCCTTCGTTACAACTTCATTATTGAAAAAGAAATGTTGGGGAACATTGTATGTTGTTTTGGATTTTCTTATCAAGATAAAAGATATATGTGAAATTGTTTAAAAAAGAAATGAAGTTTCGGGAAAGTGAATAATTATCATAGCACAATCAGACTCAACGAAACCAGTTTTCCAGTGACTGAACATTTGAATCTTCCACAACACAACACAATATCGACTGTCTTAAGTTTGCCATAATCATGGGTAATCTGTCTGACCATAATAAAAGAAACTTGAAGGAAGTCGAATTGATCCTAAAAGTACGTTCACACTGTCATGGTCACAATAGGGATATGGTTTTTCTTTCCGGGTTGAAGCACTTTGAGCAGTCTGGGGCTTGCGGTAGACTAACGGGATTTCAATCACTCTTTTTACACCTGACGAAGGACCAGGGTGTCCGAAAATTTGTGTAACGTGTAGTCATATCTATTTTAAATATTATGTTGGATCTAAAGGCATTACATGTTGTCCATATATATTTATTTATATATATCAAATCACGTCTTTGGATATTTGTAGAACTTGCAAACTGAAAGTTGACGGTGGTGTGGGACGTGGATATTTTTGTTCCTATGCATTTAGTGAGGTCTTTTTGGTTTCTTAATGTCGCTTTGGTTGAGCTAGGCGGAAAAATATAACTGTATTACAAAGTTAATGTATTACAGGGCATCTTTGCTGGCGTCGATCGCATGTTTTCAGTTACTCTTTAAACGTCGATTATTTAAATAAACTTGTTTTGGTTAATACTCACGTCTCTCATCTTACCCACATCATTTACCAACAGTTTTCTATTTTGATTGTCTCTTTAAGTTGTTCTTGTGCAAAAGTTTGCAACGATACAAGATACAATAAATAACAATAACAGCGCTAGCGTTGTTATTATATATACAATTTAGGCATTGTTCGCACAGACGTTTTGAAAGTGTGCTATTTCGACTTTGAGTGTTAATATGTGTTTACGGAGTTTAACCAAACTTACAAACATCTGTGATGAAAGATACAAGAAGATTAGTGATTTTGTGAGTTCTCGTACATTAATATAAAATTTGCTTTTAAATTAGTCACCGTCTGTCGTTTTTTTCAAACAATGTGATAAAGACAACTTTACCGCAAGTAAAGTATCACGATTCAATCAACAAGGAAAATATTCTACACACGATCATGTCAAATTTTGATGAGTAATTATTGTTTTATTAATATTCTCACAAGAAATGTATTCAAATGTTATGCGCTTAAGATACGATGTATTCTCCAATTTCCCATTAATCTAGACGATCTGCAGACCGGATCATCTATACGTTATAAATAATGCATTTAGTTTAACTATTCATCACAATTACGCAAATTGAAGCAACTGATCATCTAGAAGAAACAAAACAAAGTGCTACACTACTAATGTAAAATATATATCGAGTCACTTGAAATATTCACTTACTCGTAAACAAGAAAGTGTGTAAGGTGCTCCGGGTATTCGTTATTGTTCAAATAATGTTTACTTCTTATACATTTTTGAGGAACTGACTTGTTCTAGACGATGTAGTCAAACTGGTATAGCTCATCCTTATTTTTACACTAGTGCAACTCATATTTCTCTGGTGACCTGACTGCTTAAAGGATAATTGTAGGCACTAAACTAATTTTGATTTGCTGCTCAAGAAGACAGCTATCAGCCCAATTGTGTTTTGATACCAGCTTTTAATTCTGAGAGATGACTCTTTGAATACCTCAAGTGGCAGATATACTTAACGTCAGTTTCGCAGATGCAGCATATATCTCAATAGATAACTGCAGACTTCCATGGCTTCAAATAACACATTTACAATGCATTACAAACTTGCTAAGGATAAGAAGGCGTTCAATGTAACCACAATGGTGCTCTGTTGTTCACATAAAAATAACAACAGAAACGTGAATTAACATTATTGTTTAGATTTGTACCGAGAAACATATTACATTATTTAAAGATTTAGCGTAATATAAAGTTGAATTCCATGAAATGCAGAACAGGTTTAAAATTGTACTAGCACTCAAATATTTTCTTAGACTACGACATATCAAGACTTAACTTCAGATTCAAGCGAATGTTTTAATGCTGATATATTCAAATTTAATATACCTCACAATCTTAAAATAAACGTCCCTCACAGAGTACAAACTATTTTAGAAGGTTACAAAAGAAATGTAAAACCATTTGGTAAAGTTAGTATTCTTATGACAAAACAAATTTGATGTGATGTGAAAAAGTGAATAAAAAAGCACAGACAACCGGTGAATTTATTTTCTTTATATCACAAGCTCCAGGAAATAATGAGACAAATAATACCGTATACAGTATTCGTTTTGAACGTTTTGTTATATTTTATGAAAGATGAGTTGTCACCAGCTACGAGCAGGACAGTGTTGATGTTGATACGCTGTATGTTGAACCAGTTCTACAGACGCCTTTGAGTGTTATTAATAGGGACGTTGGCTTGGCAACCTATGCTCCAGATGGCGATTATTACGCGTACATGCCCTATTTGTTGCCTCAAACGTGGGGAGAGGATAGTGATAATTTGCAAAGAGATTGTCAATAAAAGGGATAAAGTGTCCATTTTGTGTGAGTGTGTTGGGGGGGGGGGGGGACTTACCTACT
>JAIPMN010044985.1:0-23416 GCA_020650975.1 Apostichopus californicus | reverse complement strand
TTTCCATTTTGTGCGTGTGTTGTGGGGGGGGGGTGGGGGGACTTACCTACTCTGATGGAGATTTAACGTAAGAGAGCGTGCTTAAACTAGGGTTGGAGTACGATATTACTAAGGAAGGCGAACAAGTATTACAGTTTATCTGGGAGATAAAGCGGAGAAGATCATACCTGGTTCTGTCGTACCAGGCCTATCAAATCATTCCAATTGTCACACCAACTTATCGTTGCACACTCTTGAACTATGTATAATTAATTGCTGAACATTCATTTGTTGATAACCTTAATATTCTTTAACCATGAACAATAAACACACACAAAACACACAGCACAGCAATGAATGGTACTGGTTTTGTGCATTATCTGCTGGGCTCTCTTTCGTGGTTACACAGGAATTGGATGGCAGAGCTCTAACATCAATACCACGATATTCGATCGGATCAGAGCAAAACATTTCAAATACATAGAATTGACTCTTCAGAAACCAACTCTTTAGGAATAATATATTACAATCACAAAACCAAGGATTCTTTCTCAAGTCAATACTGAAGTCCCCGACAGAGTCAAGAAAGCCTGAGGGTATTGTTGTCAAGTTATTACCTCTGAGTACTAATTGTTCAAGATGACTTAAGCCTTGCAGCGATGAAGCGTCCAATGATGTAATATAATTATCAGACAAATCAATGATTGCTAGCTTGTGGTTATTTTTAAACGCATTTTCCGGCACATGAGTGATTTTGTTTAGGCGTAAATTCAAAATAAGTAGATAAGGCAATTGCATCAATACCTGCTGAGGGATTTCGTCTAATAAGTTGTCCTTTAAATGCAAATGTTTTAAATTATGTGGTTCTTTCCCAAAGACGAAACGATCAACTTTAGTGATGGCATTACCAACAGCAAGGAAACTATCAAGGTTGTCAAAAGCACGAAAAGAATTATCCTGTAGATGTAAAAGTGCATTGTTGGTTAAACTGACGAATTTAATCAAATTTGAAGACGAGCAATTATTAGTCTGTATTTTGGAAATGGCATTGTAGCCCAGTCTTAGGCTAGTTAAGCTTAATAAGCTTCTACAGGTGAGTTGATGGATAGGTAAGTTGCTTAAGATATTGTTGTGTAGATATAAATCAGTCAACACCTCTAGTCCATTAAATGCCTCAAGCATTACTGTATGTATACTGTTGTATGCTAAATTTACTTGAATAAGCTTCCTATTCTCGGCAAAGGAATACGGCGGAACAAGAATCATAGCATTGTAGTCCAAGTGAAGATGTGTAAGGTCTTTCAGGACGCGCAGTAGTTCCGTTGGAATACTTGTCAGATTGTTGCTTGATAGATCAAGGAATGTGATGAGTGAATTGTTTCCAAGAAACGATTCGTCCAATGTCCGTATCTGATTATTTTGAAGACTCAAGTAAACAAGATTTGGCAGAAATGGGAGGACTACCTGTCCTGACTGTAGCTTGGGGATGTCGAAGTCATTCACTAATATAACTTCTGGCCAAGAGAGTGAATTTTGTATTGGGAAAATTGATTTGTTGCTATTTTTCCCGTAACAGAATACGGATGAATGAAAACATTGACAGTTCTGCTGACATGGGTTTGCATGAGCGTTTAGGAGGCTTAATAAGACCACAAGGAAACGAATCGCACCATTAGTCATACATCCAGATAAATAAGATCCTTCGAGACTTCTGCAATATTAAGAAGAAAAAAATAATACTCGGTTATGTTAATAGACAATGCTTCACATCTCTGTTTCAAGCTTCTACGTAAAGAATATGTATTTATTTAGAAGCCACGTAATGACGTGACTCGCCCAAGGTAAACAAACGATACGGTCCAACGGCACTGTTTCGGACGTGACAGAGAATACATATAGAGCTTGACACTGATTAATTGAACAACATGATAAACGTTACTGTATCCTCGCCTAGTTAGCAAAATTTTAGGATCATAAGGTAGTTTACACCGATGGCCTTATAGACTTTGCAAACGTAACACCCTCCGGCGTAATAAAAACTGCCTGATCGATTTCCTAGCCCTGGTTTATCATCATCTAAAACACGTATTATCCCAGCAAACACATAATGTTTTTATAACATTTTAAGAAGGCCGTAGAAATTGTATTACCAAATGTTATTGTAAAACGTTTATATACCATTTGTAGATATCATATTAAAACATGAAAACGTTTTAAACACATTTTCCTAAATATTATATATAATATAATGTAATATAGAAAATATTTCTACAAATGTTGTAAAAATGCACTAAAAACGTTCAGAGGATAGCATCAAAAAAGCTTAAAAAATTGGAAATATGTTGCAATTTCAATTCAACAGCTACCTGCAGGGGAAAGACTTTATATTGTCCGGTATATTAAAACTGTTAAAATATCACTACAACGCATATGTTACGACTGCAAACGCTCTAGTGATGTTAGTAACATGTTTTATTTTATGTAATTAAACTGTTATTAAAATGTTGTTGCACAAAGAAGGTACATGTTTGGAGAAAATTGCCAAAACTTACGTTTAGCATTATGTATAGTCATTAAGAGGAACTTACTCAGAGTACCATCATCACAGTTGATATCTTAAACCGCAAATGGTGCTCAAACGAAAGTACTAACGTTGTGTAATTATATTTAAAACGTTATGTTACGACACAAAAGGTTTCTTGCAATGTTATTATAACATTTTTAATAAAATGTTTTATTGGATGGTGTAAAATTGTTATTAAATATATCAGCGTATAAGTTCGAATATAATTACGTATTAATACGAATACATGTGAGGATTTATTCGAATACATATAAGGATTAATTCGAATAATGGAAGTATTAATTTGAATATATACACGTACTAAATGTGGGTGGAATCTATATAAGACATGCTAGTTATTATCTGATATAATACGCTTATATATTCGAATTAATACGCGTATGTATTCGTATTAATACGAGGATGTCCCATATTGCTTGGCATATACGTATGTACACATACGCATGCGTACCTTCAGAAGTCCGGCTTTCAAAATCCAGTTCTACATAGTTATCTATGTCAACGGCCACGGGGAATACATAAAGCAACCTTGCAAAGAAAGTTTCAAAATTGACAACGCCATCAGTCCTTTTGGTGGTTGGAGGTATTGAATCTAAATCACAAGGCAGTTTATAGCAGTCTTGAAAAAGTCAGTTGAAGGTAACCTTGATTGTGAACTGCCGTATTGAGTGTAGCAGCCTTCCAGTACAAATGTATATCCTAACGGTAGAAACACAAGTGTAGTCTACATGTAGTGTAAGCTAAGTCTCAATTTATAACTTATACCCGTGCTAACTTGCTAGACTAACGCTTGGCATGTTGCCTAGCGTAGGCCCTTGCACATGCCTAGACGAATATCATATTATCAGTCACAGATTTGGCTTGAACAACATTCGGATGTGGATGTTGATAGCCTAGGCCTGTGTCAAAACATGTTGTTGATTTTAAATCCTCCTAGATTAATAGAGGAATTCCTCCCCACAGGAAGTCCAACTTAATCACCTGTGGTATTTGTATTGTGGGGTAGGAGAGTATTTCCACAGCTTAACGTCCAGTTATGGTGTATTAGGTAATATTATATAATCTCAGAGAGCATTGTATAGAGATGGAAACTTTTATGGTTAAATATGCCACACCTGCAGTGGAAAAAGGGTGGACATTTCCAAAGTCTCTTGAAGGAGCTTCAGGCATCAACACCTGTAATTCAGCCAGGCTAAAAAGCTGCCTCAAAAATAGCTTGTGGTTAAAATCGTAAAAGTGCGTCGATTTATCAAATAAAACAAGTACAATTTATAGGAGGAGCTGCTGCACTGTACTGAGTGACGACGCTGCACACAAGGTCCGGACGTGTTGCCTGTATCCTGTAAAAGCCATGTTATGGTAAGAGTTTTGTTTTATAAATGTAAATTACGGATATTGATTCTGTTCTGATACCCAGTGTATCTGTTGGTCATGATGTGGGTGTGTGCTGTAAAGCGGAGTGTACTAACTTTTCATTAATATGCTAAAGTAAAACAACTAAAAGTATTGTGCAATTTCAACGATGCTATGTTATGTTCATTAATATGCTGAAGAAAAACAACTGAAAGTATTATGCAATTCGAACGATGTTATGTTATGTTATGTTATGTTCATGTATATGTATATGCAGCAGAAATCACAGCTGTTATAATTTAATTTCAGGCTTCTAATCTGGGATAGACGTTCCTCGTAGAATGGCTAATTCAGAAGTCTGGTTTGGTCACACCATAAGTAACCCCAGGGACTGAATTTGCTGGCTAGTGGAGGCGCCGGAGGTGGACTATCGCGTCCTAGTATTTAATAACAAAAGTATCATAAGTATCATAAGTATCGAAAGTAAAAGCTTAGTTAAAAGATATCCAACCGGAAAGAACCGATGATTATGTTTCCTTGTTTTCCTAATTATATTGTAAACTAGTAAATCGTGTGTTTATCTCATCTTTTTGTGGTCATCTGAAACACCCCAGTATTCGAGGAAGGCTAGAACATAATATTTCTAAAGAACCTGTGACAGCCTGTATCATGAATCTGAGTTCAAATCGAAATTTAGCCGAGGTCTTGGACAAGGGTGCAGCCTATAGTATATAATTGGGCAACTCACCGATGTAAGATATGAACGATCACCTAGGTCTATGACAAAAATCGCGGCTGCATTTATGTGGCACTAGCCTAATGCTTTATATGAAAGTAGGCTTTTCTTGTATTATTTGGACCATCTATTTTAAAAGTCTGCTAAATCATATGTGGTTCTACAGTAGGTAGCCTTGTGACAATATTATTGTTTTTGAAATAAAAACTTAATAATTTTGGTATTTTTGTGAGAAAAAAATGTGCAGTTTTAAGTGAAAAAGTGCTACTAAACTATTGCTTCATAATACTTGATTCTTTCAGAGGTTATTATGTCTTGTGCAAACAATACAAAATCATGATTACAATGCTTCCTGTAATATGTTTGTAGTTGTGCAGCTCTGAAGTTGCTATTTTGTTGGGCGATTCAGCATAAAAAAAGGTTTTCCATGCTATGTTTTTTTACAACATAACCATGTGAGAACTGTGAAGGGTGTTTACTTTAATTATAAGTATACAGTTTGTACAACTTTACCAAATTTCAGAGTTTTAGTTTTTCTCATATTAATGAATGAGATTGCAAAGTTGCTCTGGTGTGCGATACGAGGTGTCCGTTGACAGCTAATAAATCAAAAGTGTCATGTTTTGAAAAAATCTGATTATTTCTTTTTCAAGAGATTTACTTCCACCCGGTTTGTACAACAAATTTTAGGAGGGTATTTTGCATGATTTTAAAATAAGGATGACGTTTGGGATTTGTTTGTTTGGCTAGTCGAAATGTTTTGTATCCTGGGTATTGTAATTTACGGTCATGTTGTAGGTGATTATATAAGGGTTGGGACAAACCAAGCATACGTGTTCTGTGCCTTGTATTTTGATGGTGCTGAAATGCTTCTCCAAGGCTCATGTGATTTGTGTATAACTAATAATAACGTGCCCAGTACTACAGAAAAATACACACTACACATGCAGGTATTAAAAAAAATGAAGGCAAACCAGTGCAAGCTACTAGAATGTAAAAAATATCAAGATGGTCACAAACATGGAGAATGCTGACCAGTAATTTAGTCGGTTAAACCAAGCATTTACTTTTAAGAGGTCTGTAAAGTCAATAAAAATGATCACATGTGGGTACAGTACAACTGTGGAAAATTAAATTCAGTCATTTAATTAACTTGTTGTACATGCGATGTAAGATGTTGAGAAATGATCTGTCCTGTATGAAACACACCTAGAAAAGTAATATCCATGCAATTGGAACATCTGGATGGAAATATTGCCTTTATTGCAACCTTCATGCAGAAGAGTTTGCCAGTCAAACTACAGTACAGTATATGTAAACTCACAGTTATATATCAATTGAATATTTTGGTTACAGTACCATGGGTATTATATGTTCGTTTATATGTTTCACAGGCCTACAGGCCTACTGATATAACTCCAAATGACATTAAGAGGTGCCTTTGATCAAAATTCGATTGTGTTACAAAGTGTGAGAAAATAGAGAAAGCTTAATAAAGTTATTGCCCGCAAACATATCTTGGTTTGATTTGCATTGCTATGTGAGGGGTCCTATTTCCGCCACTCAATGATGGAACATGAACAGGAAGCCTCCAGACATTAACTATCATATATAGTTATGAAGCCATACAATAGGCCATTATATACGTTGTATCACATGTTGTGGCAGCACAAACGCTGAAAATGTTGCAAATTATTACATATTGTTTCACTAAGAAGATTCTTCAATGTTTAGAGAGGTGGTGGTGGTTTTACTGCAACTGGAAACTTGAAAAGAAGTTGGAAAGTTTCCTTACATTTTCATAATATTTTGCTGACGCTAGGGATATTAAATGTATTACAACTTTAGGCATTTTCACATGTAGTGCCATTTCAACTGACTTGTTGAATACAGAACTTATATTGCTGCTATAGGAATATATAGTTAACTTTACCAAATACGACAGCAGAGTTTATAGCTTTGAACTTCACTGGTTTACATATATGGTATTGTGAAAAGTTTAAGGCAAACCAGTCTTGGTTCAAACTTCAATGGCAATAAACATTGGTTTGGAGAAATGAGCTTAGTTGATATTAACATATGCCGACTATCCAAAGCATTAATATACATAATGTATTTGATTACATAATAATAAGTATCCGTTGGTGTGAATGAGACTGTGATAAATCAAATTCCTAAGAAAATACATTGAACAAGATACAATTACTGATATTGCCAGTTTAATCGATTGGTAATTGTTTTTCGCTTTCACAAAAAGAAAATGGGTAATTGTCACAAAAAGGAAATTTGCTACACAAACTGAAGTGTAAGTAATATGATTCTGATATTTCTACAAGCTTTCTTCATCGCCCTTTTGGTTAGAAGTTAAGAGAGAACTATATACGTGTAGGTTTACGTTTTCTAACTTGTTCCATGTGTAACATTTTATTCAATGTGATCCCCCTCACTTTAGAAAAGGCATTCTCCTACGCCCATCTTGATTAAAAACGAGATATATGGGAGGTTAATGATTTGATTGAGAAAACAAATTGGCGTTTTAAATTGCTCAGAATGAATCTTTTAGATGACTTTCATGATATCCCTCAAACCGCTCATATGGAGTAACTTTACATACTACACAATTTAATCTAAACTGATAAAGTAAATGGTAGCTTGAACAAACTAGGTCACTACGGTTCTTCCTCACTATCGATGTCGTAGTATATAACATCGGAGCAGCTGATTCCACGACATTCACTGCATCCTACAGAACATCCCAACCCATACTTCCTACATGAGCATCGTTTTGAATCACAGTTGGCTCTGCATTTACATCTGATGACATGGAGTACCATTTCAGAAGCTGGCAGTAAAAGTGACTTGGTGGGCATCGAGTTATTATTATTCGTATACCATCGCCATTTGTGGAGCAGTAGATTACTGCCTATTCCAATCCACTGTTGTACTTGCAGAAACACTCTGAAGCTATGGTATATTGCAGCTGCTTATGTAGGTGGCAAGGTCTGTACGTTAACTGATGTTTTACTCGACTCTACTTTGTTATAAAATTTCGAGCTTGCAAATCACCACGTCTTTCTCCTCGGCTGCCTCCATACAAAGAGACTAGGGCTTGTTCTTTTGAGGCCTGTCTGGAAAACATTTCACCTTGATTCTTAAAATGATCGTCATTTGTCATTTTCCCTAATGCTGCACCTTTTCCTATTCCGAACGGATGGGAAATGGTGTCATATTTACTTATAGCGTGTACAAATGGCAAATGCTTGCACATGTCTTTTCCCAATGTTTTTTGTTGTCTTATGTATGTCCCAGATCCTTTGCATGTTTTATTTTGCACTCATGAAGTATACATTGTGTAAGGCATTGTTGGCATGGACACAAAGAAGCACGACTGTGTCTGTATTTTCACCAATACCAACTGTTGTTTTGTTTGTAGAACATTCGACAGCTTTTGTACATTCAGTAAATCGCCATCGTCATCGGCATGGAACACACCAAGACCTCTTTCTTGCATTGGTTAACCCAAAATGTTAAGAAATTGTTGTTAGTTGCATGCATTGGCTAGGAATATGTCTTTACGGGATCTGCATTGCATGCTTTAAGTAAACAACACTGTTGATCCGACAACTCCTTTTGACCTCTTTATATGAGCAGTGTATTTTGTAGATGAGCCATTTGTATAACTATCAAACACGACCATGGCGTTACCATAATTTGTGTTGACATAGTTCAAGTACATTTTACAAATAGTGGTAAAGCTTTCACCTTGGCGCCACGGCAGACGCTGTAGGAGGGAACCACCGTCTAAGACAAACTGCAATTCAACTGATGGCAGTTCTTGTGCGTTACATTAACCTTGCATTTTCGGCATCTGTCATCCCACGTCCTCTCGTTAAACCACCTGATGTTTTGAGAGATCCCATTAGTACCTGTTCAATCACAAAACCGATTACTCCTACGGATCACATGATTACCATTCTGGAAAGCAGCATGAACTTTGGGATGATCCACCTCTAATTACATCATCATTTGCATATATATGTATGCTGATTTTAAGTTGTGTCTTGTAGCAGCAAAGAATGGTAACATTTCTTTTATTGTACTTAGAAGAGGATTCCAGTTTCAAGTCCGTTCAGCTTTAATGAACAAGCGGAGTAAATCAACCACTTGCATGGACTGTATCCAAAGTGATTCTGTGCGGAGATTAGATAAAGAAAGTTTCTTCCTTTCCAGCTCTTTATTTGTACTGTCGAGCACATCGCTTTCGCAAATCTTTTGGCGAGATTGTCTTATCCATCAGTCTTTCATGGAAGCTCTTTGCCGTTACAAGTATTTTTTCAGTCCCGCATACAAGAGGTTCTTGTAATTCATGATCTACATCTTCATCCATTTGATTTTTTTCTTGCCCATCATTCATTAACGTACTCGTATTTTTGTACCATATTTGATACTGTATGATCCCCTGAAACAGGCATGTTTATTTCTTTCGTCTCGATATTTCTCGTAAAGACCTTTGAAATAACTATTTTTTTCTCTATCGACCAAACAGTGCCCAACAACGCTCTTGCTACAGCTTTACCGGTCAGCATGTGGTTGACAGTGTTTGAGGCACAAATTGTCTCTAAAATTTACGCAAGCCAGAGCCAGTCATCAAGTGACCAATTCAGCCAAGAAAATTCATTTGGAGATGGAACCCACCAAGACGCGAAATTGTGGACCCGACATCGCTACCTTCAGGTTTGTTAAGTACAATAATTAAAGCTTTCCAGTACAGGGGTTATTCAAAAGTAAGAATATCCTTTGTGTTGTGTTGTCTTACTACAAATGTCAAAGTAGAATAGATGCATGAGTTATCACTGGAATTCATGTCTATCATTGGGAGAAAGAGGACAGACGATTCCCCTGGGTGTTCCCCCTGTTGCATTATCTGCATCATATCTGAATATAATAGTATCTCATGTTTTTGCTGGAGAAGAGGATTTTATGAACTTGCAGAGACCTTGTTCAAAATACTGTAGTAAGTTCTAGAATTTGTATTGATACACAACGTAATTTCAAGCTTGCATATATGTCAAAATACTAAATAAATACACTGACGTTTGGAGGGATGTCAAAGATGAACTGTACTACCTGGGTGATGTGATATAACACGATCTACTTGATGAATTACACTTTTGAATGAATAGCACTCTTTGTTAGGGTGGTTGGGTTGGGGGGGGGCCTTTGTATACTTTGACTCAGTAGGACGTTTTGAACAATTAAAGACATATATTACAGAGATTAGAAATCTTCATAGCTTATTTTCATTGTTGAAATATAACATTGTCAAACATAGAAGAATCCTGTTGGTGGAGGTCATAGATCCTCTAGGGTCAAAGTGTGTACATATTGTACACACCGTATTTGTAGGAAGGGTAACATTGCCAAATCTTTATAAGTCTCTTACTTGTCATATAGTGAAACAATTGGAAGAACACCCTATTGGTGTTGGTGGAGGTTAAAGATCATCTACGGTCAACATAGATCAAACGCATTTTTGAATTGTGAATATTAGAGTTGAAGGTAATATTAGGTTAAAAGAGTTCCAAAGGTGTGAAGACTCACACATGGTATTTCAAGAAAAGCTAATTGTCTAAAAAAGAAAGAAAGATAAATTGATATTTCATACATGGGGTTTTAAATGCTCCATATTTAGTAGACCCCTTTTGTCTTTGGAATTGGTCAAATGTCATCTGGGATTAAGAAAATGTGTTTCCCACTTTCATTGTTTCAGGTGCATGACAAGTGCTTATTATGTCATAGTATAAAGAAATCTGTTCAATTATGTCCTGTAATATTCACAAGGAAAACAAAATATACAATCCACATTTCACAATTCACAGTGTGTTACGCTATGATCAAGCAAGTGTTGTTTTTTTTGGTTCCAAACAGAGACAAACTTTTTTGGCAAAGAAGAGGATAAAAACTTCCTTGACAAATTCTGCAAAACGTTGTGCTGACTTCGAAATAACCTTGTATAAAACGTTGTGAAAAAGTTATCCTGCTATTCTAGTGACTCAACATTTAATCTTTTGATAAGGTTAATTTATAACGTTATCATAACATTTCTCAAAGTGTTAATATAACGTATTTACAACATAATCTGCAACATCTTAAAAACGTTGTGCTGACATCGAAAAAATGTTATATAAAACTTTGTGAAAAGGTTTTTCTGCAACTCTAGCGACTCAACATTTAACGTTTTAATAACATGATTTATAACGTTATCATAACATTTGTTCAAATATGTTCCTAATATTTTAAAAATATGTCTTTGCTGGTTTAATAGAAGAACGATTGATACAAGAGTAATAGTACATGTTGGATCGATTTTCAATACATCTCTCTCAACAACGGGTGGAAGAGTAGCAGATAGGCAAATAAAACTGTATGTGATCATTTGTTAAAACTGAAACAAACACAGCCGTCATCAATAATTCATATTACCTGTTTCAAATCCTTTGTTAAACTGTCCTCCGAGAAATAGAATGACGAATTGGTCAAGTCTACGATCGACATTTAAGGGCAATTTGTGTTCAATTTGTAAATTTCAGAAAACTACGTATTTTCAACTGTTACAGTCCCTACAACATCAAACACTCTTCTTAACACTCAACTCTGTAACTCACTATACTGTTGACAGTTGAACTTGCCTATCCTTTGAACATACCTTGCCATTGTTATTGTACAGAGATCTTGTCCAGGTCAGGGAGTTGCTTGAATGATAGTCAGATATGTCTTTTTGTCGCCGAAAACGAGGGGTTTGGCCTACTGATGGAAGAAGAAGAAGAAAGAGACTCATATTATATGGGAATGTTTGGTTCACGCCATTTACTGTGTGATACACTATGATATATAGTACATTTTCTCAGAAACTGAGCGCCTCGTGCCTTAGCATGTAAATAAATCAATGCATTTATTCAACGTTGAAGAAATTAAACCTTTCTTTGCAATTGTTATCAGTCTCATTCTTTGTCTTGAGAAATAGTTAAAAAAGTGATTCTATGATTATCCTATTAGAAACACAAATCTTACTGTTGATTTCCGCCCATAGCAATCAAGAAGACCTGGTATAACTCTTGTCCCTTGTCATTGGTCAAATCATTTCAAGTGGTTTTCTAATTTACATATCTGTCGTTAAAACATTTGTAAAATTAACTTTGATTGCACAAGAAAAGCTTTCGTCATTTTGACAACGAATTGGAAACAGGCTAAGAAATCGTTAACCCTCTGTTAGTTTTTCTTTGTTTGGGGATTACGTTAAACCTCATCCGCGTGCCCGTCACGATGACGCTTGCCATCTCTAAAAAAAAACCCTGCATTTTCCACCTCATCTGCTCCGTTGTGTCAACCTATAGTTTATAATTAAAAAATCACTTTTGATCAATTAGCTATCTTTTAAAACAGGTAAAGGTTGTTATACAACACTTGTTGTCATCGTTTGTAAGTAAGTGAACGGTCAATGCCACTTTTGTCTAGGTTTGTGTGCAACTTCAACATTTTCCCCAATTCGTGAAACTCTTAGGAAATATTTGGCAACGCAGTTAATAATTCAAAACGAAAATTTTGAACGAAAACTACCATAATTATTTTCTGCCTTATAATGGAATTGTCCAACATCTTTTTTACATGAGATGCGATAATAACGAACTTGTTTGTTTAGGGTGACATACTCCATTTAGAGTCTATATCAATCCGCTCGGATGTTCTCCTTCAGAAAAAAGTGCCAATATTCAGCAGGAAAACATCTTTTTTGAAAATTATCTAACAATCAAATTCTTTTTCTTGCATTGCATGTGATAGAACCTAAATGGAAGTACATGTGGTGCAAAAAATTGGGTAAATTGAAACATTTTAGACCCATTTAGGTCTCCTAGGAGCAGCGTACACAAATTGTTTACTACTGAGTGAAGAGGTTTGTTTAAAAGTGACTAAAACTTTCTGCTCGGATAGCAATAAAGCTACACTGTCATGATACAAAATATTGATAGTGCCATGAAAGGCCATCAGCTATCCGGTGATGTGTAGCGTTCAGCTAGTGAGAACTTCTAGCTAGACTTACAGGCCACATTACTTTTGTGATTTAGTGTGTGAGTAAATAGGGCTTTTGATGGCCGTATGCCACCTTCACGCAAGATTTCCACAACCTGGCCAATTCCTGCTAAGCGCGATTTAGAAATAAAAATTCTCAAAGATGACTGATTATAAAAAAAAATTCTCCTAAATTAACAGTGTAATTGGATATCAGGATTTACTCCAATCTCAAATCTATCACCAGTTGGACAATTATGTATTTATGCAAATTGAAAGATGTAATATGTTGTTATTACTGTTGATTTTTGCAATTTCATAATTGCAGAAAATGTAAAATGAAAGTTACGTTGGTCCAAAATACTATAAACATTCCATATGTGCACGCAAGAAGGCAGTGCCGATGTTTATGATTAACTCGGTAACTAACTGTACTCTTTATCTGTTTACATATGTTTAGCCCAACGTGTTATCTCAATAAATTTACTCTCAGCTTAATGTGTCCACAAGTTTCATGTTCGTTTATTCCGCATTTTTATCCATTGGGCTAAAATACCCGATGTAGCTTCATATATATGTTTATAACCCATGCTTCCTTTCTTCGTCTTTGTGATGTTGTCGAAATAATATAATCACAAATAAACACTCCTGGCAAAATTGATGTGACATTGGTCAACGAGTGTGACTTTATTGAGTACAGTTCCTGCATCCTCAGAAATCATTTCCAGGGCAGTGATTTGTTTACTGGGCGGAGATTGTGGTGAACGGGTTGGCGGATTGTTTGTGATTGTGTAAAATCTGTTAATCGGATAGTGTAGGTTAAACGGGAACGTAAAGATGACTGTCGTTGTGGTTTTGTTTACCATGGGGATCTATTTGACCTTGTAGTGCCGTTTTATTCGTCGGTGTTTGTAATCAGTAGGTCGTCATTTTCTTTATACTTTTAGCTAGGATTATGTGTGGTATTTATATTTGGCAGACACATATTGCCAAGTAGGTCACTCACTCTTAACGTAATCATGTGTAGTTTATATTTCTTTTTAAAGGGATTTGTGATACGTTGCGTCGATGGGTCTTCTTTTTCAAGTTGCCTGTTTGTAAGTCTCAAATATTTGCTTGTTTCATTTAAACATATTTCAATTGCATTTGTATGTTTATCTGTTTATGATAAAATTACAACCGACCATGTGTATTTGCTTTGTGATATTTCGCACTGATATATTTAGTGATGTCTACTCCAATTGAATACACTGGAATACTGGACTCCTGTTCAATTGTTAGTGGCGCCAATTCAGAATTCCTGGCTACCGTTCTGTTTTTGACTATTCGTTCTTGCATAATGACTGCTTACAATTATACTGTTTTTATGAGGTGTATGCATTCTATTTCAAGGAATGTACAACTGTCGTACGTAGTTTTCTTGCCATAGCACACGCAACGAAAACACAGACACTGATAGCTCTCTCTCGCTTGTCGAACTTACCTTCCGCCAATTCGTTTACCTTAAGGATATTCTACTTCATGTGAATGTTTTGGATTTGGACTGAGGTTGTGAATAACGTTTATTTGGAACCTTCGTTTCCAAGCTTTTTGCCAGGAACTTTTCTTCAACCTGCTTTTTTTTGCCAATTGCAGAACCACGCTCATCTGCCAACTTAGTTAGCCAACTCAACAGAACCACGTTCTCCCCTCCTAACCAAACCCACCTCTCTCGCCGCCAACCTAACAGGAACCACTTCAGGCCCTCAACGACTTCACTCTCTTGCAAGTAATTGAAGTTAATTTCTTATATGTTAACGTATCGCATACTTTAGTTTCATAATTCAACAGAACAAATTTCCCTTTCCAGTCTCTTCTTTTGTGTTAGTAGCTGCTGGATAATCTCGAGTGGTTGAATCTTTCTTTTATAGAGAGCTAGCAGTCACGTAAAACTGTGAATATTACATGATGAATTAGAACACTTTGATATAATATCATGTGCCACATGGTAACACGTTAATCCTACCGTACCTCTCAAGAAAACTTAAGAGGCACTTCATCTGGGTGTCCAAATGAACCAACAATAGTTACTGCGTAGGATAACGTGGACAAAACTGACACTTCTCATACAATATTGTATAAGACTTTTAAAAGTTCTTCCTAATTTCAAAGAAAACTTAATTCAACTATTTACGTTTATGGCACCTCTCGTAAGAACAATATATCATGTATTTACCATATTAACGACTGTTTAGAAAATCCTCGTACAAACGTACAACGTCCTGGTAATCTCGCTGACGACATTCATTGAATGGTAATAATGAGGTCTTAACGGTGAAAAAAAACTATCAATTTCATAGCACAATTTCCTTCATTCTTACAAGTTCTTCATACAAACTACTCACGAGGAAACTGGCCCAAGAAAATGCGTGGGGACCAAAACGTCCGCAAACATTGAGACTGTTGCCGTATGATCATGAGCTAGTTACCTCAAGTGAGCATTACGAGTCCATTGGAAAGGGAATCAGTAGTGCATATAGTAAGACCAAAGAAAAAAAAACTACTTAAGATAATTCCTTTCATTTATTGTCAATTCTGTGACAGATTTACTGAAATACCGCAAATTATGTGTGATCGCTGATGTACAGGGACTAAAGACATTATCTTATTATACATAATAAAAACATACTATTTTGAGGACGTTTGTAACTTTAGAGTAACCTAGTCTTTGAACTTACCTGCAAATTGTTGAGGAGAAGAAAACGCTAAATCGATAGTCGATAGTCTTCTATGTGGAATTACACAATGTACGCGTCTCTTCTTCTGTTAGATTCTAAAGTTGATGTCAGACGTCAAACAGGATGCTTGTCTTTAAAGCGTCAGAACTTTGTTCAAATCTATGAATATGGAAAACAAGGATCATGATCAGTACGATATGAACTTTCTTGTAGTAGCTTTTATAATGTATTCAATATGTAGATTATTATCATCGTTGACTGTATTGTTTAATGATTGATTGGAAACGTACGTACATACCGAAGTGAATGAAATGGCAGAGAAGGCCCATTAACACTTAAGGGAAAACATGGATGAGAATACATTAAAAAGAATTCTTACAGCTGGTTCACCAATTGATGACATGGGTGAATTCGTTGAACATTTTTGCCTTCATGATACACATAAAGAACGAATTTTTGAACATTTATGCCGAATAGGTAAGATCAATATGAGATTTGCAATTACTTGTATGGCTAGTAACTTGTATAATGTATGATATATGTAGAATATTATTTCCTTGAGTGTATTGTGTAACGATTGTTCGGTAATGTTTCCTTTTAAGTAAGTAAATACCGCAGTGAATAAAATGACAAAAACGAGCTATTAAAAATATTACGCAACAAATTAATGAAAATACTTGTCTTTAAACAAAGTCAAATTTCTTACAGCTGGTTCACAAAATCATGAAATGGGTGAATATGTTAAGCCCCGTTAACGGTTCGTCTATATTTGTTCTCGTAAAAGCCTATTAACACTGCGCTACTCAGATACTTCACGATACAGTTTCCGAAGTTGCAATCAAATGAACTTGGAATGAATGAGTTTTTCTGAATATCTTCAAATTGAAAGAGAGTTGAGGGGAGAAATGCAAACATTGTACAACCATTGTAGAACAAGTTAGAGATTTGCCTTGGATTTTACATTGCAGAAGCAGGGCACTGCGGCAATTTTACAGCTTTCAAAAAGTTGCCAAAATAAATTGTTGAAGTTTAAATGAGCTTGAAGTTTTAAATAAACTTGTTTTGCTTAATACCCACATCTCCCATCATATATTCACGTCATTTACCAACGATTTTCTATTTGAATGTCTCTTTAGGTTTGTTCTTATGCAAACGGTTGCAACGATCTGATATACATCATTTCAACATGCAATTAATAACAATAACAGCGCCAGCCCTTATGATTATATAATGCAATTTTGGCATTTTTTGGCACAAACGTTATGAAAGTGTGGTATTTCGACTTTGCTTTTTAATATGTGTTTACGGTTAACTAAATTTACAAAGATCTACGTTGAAATTAATACAAGAATGTTTGGGATTTTGTGAGTTGTCATACATTAAGAGGATTTTGCTTTAAATATTTATTGTTTTTTTTTTTTTCAAACAATGTGATAAAGACAACTTTACCTCAAGTAAGGTATCACGATTCAATTCAAAAAGAAAAATAGTATACAAAAGATCATGTGAAATTTCATTAGCGATGGTAATTTTATATGATAAGTTCTCACTAGAAATGTATTCAAATGTTTAGTACCTAAAGGAATTGTCTGGTGAATAATTTTGATACATCGTCCTTGTAGTTATTATTTTTCTCTTTCTAACCATGTGAAAATTGTTCCCATTCGACGTTTTCTTCTTGTAGAAATCTGGTTTTTAAATTCACCAGTTTCTCACCAAAAATACCGTTTGTTCGAATGCATCAATATGGTGATTGACGTAGTGCTGGCAAATAGGCAAAACAGGCGACATGAAGTTAGCACTCCCATTTCCGCAGCAAATACACTCTCACATGTACACGCACATGTGATTGCCTATATAACATACATAATGCGAACCTATATAGCCTACTGTACTATGCCTAGTTGGTATACGTATACTTATAGCGTTGCACATAATATACTCTCACACTCAAACCACAGTTCATAAACTGTTCTTCGAAATCGCTTAAATAAAATTCACGGATCAAATTTACAGTAAAAGGAAACTTGAAAAGTATTCGGAACACCGAAAGATGAAACTTGGAGGAATCGATGTCAGAGAAGAATGTAGTACCTAGAAGAAATTAATCTGTATACAACGCGATTTTTGTTGTGATCACTGTAGGTAATGTACGGTAATGTAAACGCAACATTAGCCTTCTCATACTTGTATATGTTTGGAAAATTATTTATCATTTTTTAGGGTAACTTCTTTGGGCCACCAGACAATCCTTTTAAGATACGATATATTCTCAAATATCACACTAATGTATACGATCAGCAGACCGGATCATCTATACGTTATAAATAATGCATTTAGTTAAATTATTCATCACAATTACGCAGATCGAAGCAAATTATACGCAATCAGCTAGAAAAACAAAGATCAACTAAAAACAAAATCATCGAAAATTTTCACATGTCTCTTGAAAGATTCTCTTATTCGTAAACAAGGGAGTGTGTAAGGTGCTCCGCTTATACGTTAGTTTTTTCATAATTTTTACTTCTTTTATTGAAAAACTGACTTTTGTGGAATCGACTTGTTGTAGACGATCAAGTCAAACTGGTGTAGCACATCCTTATATTTACACTAGTGCAATTCATATTTCTCTTGGGACCTGACTGCTTAAACGATCATTTTAGCCTTAAACTAATTTTCATCTGCTGCTCAAGAAGACAGCTATCAGTCCAGTTGTATTTCGATACCAGCTTTAATTCTGAGAAAGACTCTTTGAATACCTCAAGTAACAGATATATTTAACGTCAGTTTCGCAGATGCAGCACAGATCTCAAAGGAAAACTGAAGACTTTCATGGCTTTAAATAACACGTTTAAAATGCATTACAAACTTGATAATGATAAAATGGCGTTCATTGTCACCAAAGTGATGATCTGTTGTTCATATAAAGTTAAAAGAAAATGTTTTGCTTAACAAAAGAAAAGTGAATTAACATGTATTGTTTAGGTTTGTACCGAGAAACAAACGACATTATCATTAAGCCTTACATGACCGTTCTAGAGATGTAGTTTAATTTAAGTTGAATTTCATGAAAAGCGTATCAGGTATAAATATTGTACTAGCACGCAAACGTTTTTCTTAGATTATGACATATCCAGATTAAAGTTCAGCTTTGTGCAAATCATGTAATGCTGAGGAAATAATTTTAGTTTACCTTACAATTTTCAAACAAGTTTCCCTCACAGAGTAAAAACATTTTGAAACGCTCCATTTAATACCACTGTCATAACAGTTTACCTGCAGTAGATCGAGGGAAATTTGAGCTGAGGAAGTGACTTTATCCATGCTCGTTCCCTTTGCTAGGCTTGGTGAATTCATTACGTAACACACACACTAATTTTTCAAACTAATAACCCTTGAAAGGTGCAGAAGAAGACAGTGGCGAAAAATGAACGGCAGTCTCAATAAAGGGCGGATTTCAAATGTTCTTTTAGAAGGTTACAAAAGAAAAGTAAAATCATTCGGTAATTTAGTCTTCTTATGACAACAAAAATTTGATGTGATGAGAAAAAGTGAATAAAATGCACAGACCGACAGTGGATTAATAATCTTTACACCACAGGCTCCGGAAATAACTAGAACAACTGTATTTGTATACAAACAGGTGTCATTTTAGTGCGCGGTGAAAGGGGTCTTTATTATTGCAACCTTTTGAAGTTATTTTGCCGGTCAAGAAGAAGCCAGTTCGTCGTTTGCTAGGCTATATTGTGTCATGTTTGTAAACAGTACTCTAGCCAACATGCGCCTGCAATATCAACGGAGAAATGATGGCTAATACCATCACAACCAAGCTGTCAATCACGAATCACGCCTCATAGACACGCCGCAGTTATAGACATTGAGTAATTGAACAACATGATAACGTTACTGTATCTTCGCCTAGTTAGCGAAAGGCCTTCTGGACGATTAATCTAACAAATACATGTTAGCATATGGTCTATCTTTGCAAATATAACACCCTTCGGCTAAATAAAAACTGCTTGGTCGATTTCCTGGCCCCTGTTTATCATCATCTAAACATGTAATATCCAAGCAAACACATAACTTGTTTATAACATTTTGATAAGGCCGTATAAATGTTATTAAACAATGTTATTGTAAATCGTTCATATAACATTTGTAGATATCAAAATTAAACATGAAAACTTTTTCATCACATTTTTACTAACATTTGTTATAAAATAGTTTCCACAAATGTTGTAGAAATGCTCTGAAAACGTTCAAAGGAAGGCATCGAAAAAGCTTAAAAAATGGAAAATATGTAGCAATTACAATTCAACACAGTTACCTGCAGGGGAAATTCTGTATGTTTTCCGTTATAATGAACTATTAAAATATCACTATAACGTATATGTTACGACTGGAAACGCTTAAGTGATGTTAGTAACATGTTTTTGACAAAGCGTTTTTATTTGATGTAATTCAAATGTTATTAAAATGGTGTTACACAAAGAAGGTACATGTTTTGGAGAAAATTACCAAACGTAGGTAAAGCATTCTGTATAGTCATTAAGTGGAACTTAATCAAAGTACCATTATCACAGTTGATATCTGAAACCGCAAATGGTGCTCAAACGGAAGTACTAACGTTGTGAAAATATGGATAAAACGTAATGTTACGACACAAAACGTTTTTTTGTAATATTATTATAACATTTTTAAAAACATTTTCCATTGGATGGTGTTAAATTGTTATTAATACATTAGCGTATTAGCTCGAACGTAAACATGGTATTAATACGAATACATGTGAGGATTAATTCGAACACATTATGAGGATTAATTCGAATATATACACGTATTCATTTGGCAGCTATATTTGGAAGCTATATAAGACATGCCAGTTATTGTCTGATTTAATACACGTATATATTCGTATTAATACGAGGATATATTATACATTGTTTGTCCCATATTGCTTGGCATATACGTATGTACACATACGCATGCATACCGTCAGAAACTCCGGCTTTCAAAAGTCAGTTCTACATAGTTGTATATGTCAACGGCCACGGGCAATACATCAATCAGCCTTGATAAGAAAGTTCCAAAATTGACAACGTCATCAGTCCTTTTGGTGATTGGAAGTATTGAATCAGTTGAAGGTAACCTTGATTGTGAACTGCAGTATTGAGTGTAGCAGCCTTTTATTACTAATTTATAACCTAACGGTAGGAACACAAGCGTAGCCTACATGAAGTTTAAGCTTAGTCCCAATTTATAACTTAGGCCCGTGCTAACTTGTTAGGCTAAAGCTTGGCACATTGCCTCGCGTAGGCCCTAGCACAGGCCTAGACGAATATCATATTATCAGTCACGGATTTGGCCTGAATTCGAATGTGTTGTTACACAACCTTCGGATGTGGATGTTGATAGCCTAGGCATGTATACTGAATCTGAGTTAGAATCGAAGTTTAGCCCAGGCCTTGGACTATGGTGCAGCCTATAGTATAGGCCTTGGCAGCCCACTGGTATAAATGATAAACGATCATCTAGGCCTATGACAATTTCCGGGAAAAAAATCGCGGTTGCATTAGGTGACACTAGCCTAATGCTTTAAATGAAACTTGGCCTTCTTGTATTATTTGGACCATCTGTTTTAAAATTGTGGTAAATCACATGTGATTCTACAGTATGTAGCCTCGTGACAATATATTTGTTTCTGAAATGTAAACTAATCAATTTTCGGTATTTTTGTGAAAATAAAATGTGCAATTTTAAGTGAGAAATTGCTCCTAAACTATTGCTTCAAGATACTGGATAATTTAAGTGGTCATTATGTCCAGTGCAAACAATAGAAAATAATGATTACAATGCTTCCTGTTAATTATATGTTTGCAAGTTGGGCAGCTCTGAAGTTGCTATTTTGCGATTCAGCATAAGGAAGGATTTTTTATGCCATTTTTTTTTGCAACATAACCATGTGTGAACTGTGAGTTTTTTACTTTAATTATAAACATTCAGTTTGTACAACTTACCAAATTTGAGGGTTTTAGCTTTTCTCAATATTAATTAATAAGGTTGGTTATTTGTTTTATAAGTTATTGTGTACCACCCTGTTTGTACAACAAATTTCAGGGGGTACTTTACAATATATTTTTTAATATGATTCCTGCCTTCGTAATTCCTTTAATGGTTCAATTAACTCAGTTGAAAAGTGCAGTATTTTTATGCTGGCATTATGTCTAGACACTCGTTTTAATTGATATTCGACATTCATGGCATATGCACGCAGAATTTAATGGTTCACTTATATCAGTTGACAAGTGCAGTATTGTTATATTGGCATTATGTCTAGATTAAGTCGTTGTACTTGATTTCCGACAAATCGCAGCATATACGTAGTCGATAACATTATCATACACAATTTAGTTGTTTATCGTACAGCAGTGTGCATTGCATGTCGTTCAGGCCTGCATATATTGTAACTAGTCTACGGCTTAATTTCTCGCTTTGCAATTTCACAGTCATTTTGTTATTAATTAAAGGTTTCATGATTAAATCTTTTTGTACACATTATATGCATACCAATACACGCTTCCCTTACGCACAAGCCAACGTATTGTCAGGTTCATTATATATTTAAGTTTTGGGCGTTCATGTAGAGGTATTTGAAAGAGCAGGTTTTCATGAAGGACAGCAGCCTAGACGCAAGTTTTACTGAGCCGACGCAAACATTTTTAAGAGGTTGTGTCCCGTAGATGCAAGTTTAAAAATCCCAGTAACAATACTGCTAATACCATCATTGGTACACAATTTAATTTCAAGCATGCATACAAGTCAACGTCCTAGATAAATACAGTGAGGTTTGCTAAGATGTCAAAGGTGAACTGTACTACCTGGGTGGTGTGATATAACATGAGTTTCTACGTGATGAATAACACTTTTGAATGAATAGCACTCTTCTTTAGGGTGTTGGGGTGGGGGGAGGGTGTTCTTTTGTATTATTTCACTCAGTATTAATTTTTGAACAATTAAAGACATATATTTCAGAGGTTGAAAATCTTCATAGCTTATTTCTATTGTTTAAATATAACATGTTCAAACTAAGAATAACCCTGTTTTTGTTGGTGGAGGTCAGAAATCATCTAGGGTCAACACAGGTAAAAGTGTGTACATCTTGTTAACACCGTTTTGTAGAAAGGGTAATTTGACATGTTTTGACAGGTCCCGTACTTGGCATATAGTGTAACATGTTAATTGGAAGAACACTCTATTGATGTTGGTGGAAGTTAAAGATAATCTAGGGTCAACACAGATCACATGTAATTTGCATTGTGGATATTGGAGTTGAAAGGTAATATTAGGATATATGGGTTCCAAAGGTGTGAAGGACTAAAACATGGTATTGCAAGAAATGCTAAGAAATTTCTAAAAACAAATACAAAATGAATTTACATATTTCAGAACGCTCTATATTAAGTTGACCCCTTTGTCTTTACAATCGGCCAAAGGTCAGCTGGGATCAATATAATGTGTTTCCCACTTTCACTGTTTTAGTTGCATGACCAGTGATTATGTACCATGCCATAGTATGAAAAGATACGGAGAGCCAAACGTTCCATAAATGTCGAAAAAGAAAGTGAAGTGTCCAATTCGATATCAACATGTTACAATTCGATATCAGCATGTTACAATTCCATATTGACATGTCGAAACAAAAAACAGTATGTCATTGCGTCTATCAACATGTCAAATTCAACATCAGCATGTCGAAAACTTGTAACAGCATGCCACTACTACATTGGTCATGTCAACATTGCTTGCTAAATACAATATTTACGTCATGCTATAATTTTGGCACATCGGCGCGCGCCAACGTTTCATTAATGCCAAAACTTGTGTCAGCATGCCGAGATTTATATCAGAATGTCCAAAACTTGTGTCAGCATGTTGAGAGAAGGAAACAAAATATTCAAGCCACAGGGATCACGTTGATGC
>JAIPMN010044980.1:0-10940 GCA_020650975.1 Apostichopus californicus | reverse complement strand
CCCCCCCCCCCCCTTCACCACCATCCACCCCATACCCCACCTTAGTTCAATAAGCACTACTTTACACTTTTAAGCAGCCTTACTGTTGAATAATGTTTTAGGCATTTTTCTTCTCTTCATCAGCCTGATTCGGATGATGATGAGATAGAGGAGCCACAACATAAAAGGAAAAAGTCTGGGAAGGTAAGTTATAAGATCATCGAGGACATTTTGAAACTTTGAAATTGCATGAAGACTTATTTTTCCAAAGTAAGAGAAGGAAACTTACAGAACTGACAGGAAGAACCACTAAACTTATCGTAGTATTAATATATATTCTCAAGGATTTTATCAATAAGTTGAATTCTAATGGGTCAAGATGATTGGAGCCCTTCTTTAATGAAGTAAATATCATGATTCCTGGATCATGCCCTTTAACAAGTTTCCTCTGGAATTTTTTTGGAGAAACAGTGCTAAGTTTAATAAATGACTTTAGTGAAGGTGATCTGGCATATTTCAACAAACATGAAAACTGGAGTATGGAATATTGGTAATACAGCATCTCTACATCAGTCCCATCTGTGAAGATATTCAGGTATCTTTAAAAGATGATAAATTTCAGGAGTGCTCTGTTTAGGTCACATTAGTGATGCTGTTGACTCCACAGTCCAATTGTAATTGTTAATGATACTTTGACAGTGTTTTATTAAACTAAATAACTATTGTGTAGGTGCTAATTGATGTAAAAAAAACGTTGTTTAGTTGAACAAGAATAACTGACTGGGAACAACAATGAGATCACTGGTTCGAATGCCATTGTAGCCAAAAATGTCGTTGCCCTTATCTAGTTTACTTCAAGGTCCCCTAAATATTTGTCTGACCCCTTCCCCCTAGTTATTGTGAGAAGACAATTTTTTTTGTAGAAAATAGGTTTTGCCTATGCCCTAGCAAAGCATTGATCCCCTTCCCCATGTAAAGAAAAGAAGTCTATCTAAGCCCCTGGTATAAATTAATGATAAATTGTGGCCACCAACTAGGCAATGCACTCATCTCCTTTCAATGTCATTCAGTATTTGTTGTTTCACTGTAAACAAAGAGTAAATTTGTTGTCGTGCTTACCTATTGGTATTGTTTTGGATGCTAGTCATTTAGCCTTAATGAAAGAAATAGTACAGTGCATGATTTTTGCGCATGAAGTGTGCCATATATATGTATTTTTGTTTGTTTGTTGTAAAATAGGCCTGCTGGAAAAAAACTAAGGTTCTGTGTGCAAAAGACTGCTATGATCATTTTGATATATTTTGTTGTGTGATGCCAGAGAAATAATTCCAGGGAACTCTCTGTCAACATCTGCTAGATTGATCCTTTTAAATTTATTATTTCCACATCTTCCTTCTCATTTCATGTTCCAGAAAATTTCAAGTCTGTTTGCAATGCTGCCGCAACCCAAACATGCTACCGTGAAACAAACCAATCGTATACTCATTCCGCATACCTTAACGAAGAAAGTGACGAAACCATCACCCAAGTTACAACCAAAGAGTTCTACGTTAAATTCAGCGAATGAGGAACTTTTGGGAGAAGTGGAAGGTGATAATTTCTTTTCTTTGGATAGCTCTGCTGAAAAGGCACACGCTTCATCAAGTTTTCTCCCTACCACCGAAAACAGGCAATCATCAAATATTGGATCGAGTCATCCACAAAATGAATCAGATAATAAGACGCCTTATAACCACGGTATATCTACGACTTTGAAGAGCGATGTGAGGGAAGGTTTATCGGTGTCATCAAACGTGGAGAGGGCGAAACCAAGATCTGGTATAAATATCAGTGAAATGAAAGCAAATAAATTCATCGAAGAACGAGGACAAGTTAATCAGAATCAATCAAGACAGTCTTCCAAGTTAGTGTCTGCTGCATCTGAGACAACAAGAGATGGCGAGACAGCTTCACAAAAGAAGCCAAATAAACTAGTGACTTCCATTAAGCCAGAATTGAATGAAGAGCCTCTGGATTTTACCAGCAAGAAGACTCCTTACGGCTATCAAATGCTACCGTCATCGGGAGCTTCGTCAAGCAGCCATCCAGCGCACAGTGTACAGCCGGTTGAGTACGGATCAACTAACAGCTATGATCAGCAGGACTATTACCACCAGCAAGGTGCAGACAATTATCACTACCCTACTTTTAGTGATAGCGGTGCAACTAGTTACCATGGCAACACACAAGATTCCTCCCTGATTCATGATAAAGCTGTAAGTTGAGTTTATCCTCCCTATGTGAAAGCATCTGATTGTGTTTATATGGTAATGCAAAGGCTGAATCAATAATAAGAAGTGAAATTATCTCTGCTGACCAGCAGTGCCTATCATTTGAAACAGCAGAGCCTAAAATATAAGGTTCTTCACAGACCTGGCTGCAGTGATGCTGCAAACCCTTCAGCTTCCTACTTTTGACACAGTGCCTGGTAACTTGAGAATCTGTGACTTTTCCAGACAACTGGCAACACTTATCTCTAGGCTTACAACACAAATGCAACTTTGTCTAGCCAAATTTTCTTAATGAATAACACTCCAGTGGGTTAATTGTCTTGAAGATGATAAACTAATTCACCACCTGGTCACTGATTTGTCAGATGAAATACTTTATAGAGTAGAATGCTACAAACAGCATAGAGAAACAGTTGGAAATTGCTTTTACATCTGGTGGTAAGACTAAGACTGTATAGTATTATTTTCATATATATGCCACCAATTGCTGAAAGGATGGTACAGTCTTTGTTGTGACTGCCTGTGGTCCCATAGTATAGTGGTGCATGATGACACTGCACTACATTATTCATAACATATATTGAGCTTTTTAAGTGAAAACTGGGCACTTTTCAGGGTCCCCAGCATAGACATCTTTTTTTTTTTGGGGGTGGGGGGCCTCTCTCCCCATTTCAATATGTTACTTTGTCTAATAAATATCATTTACAAATTTTGTTCTTGGATGTTATTTGTCTTCAGTTTCAAAGGATGGTTGGTAAAGGAAATATTGACCCTTCAACCTTGAACATTATCGATGTGAATGCTGACGAACATATGGGCACAGTCAATGCAGAGGATTGGATGTTGAAATCAATGACAGAAGAAAAAGAAGCTAGGGAAGAATTGGTCAGTATTAACGTACTGTCAAGTTTAATCTACAAGGCAACATGGTTAACATATATATAAGCATTATGTAATGATGCATATCAGGAAGGCACATGTTTGTTATTAAATAATAATCATCATAATGGTAATGATAGTAATGTGTGCAAAACTTCAGGGTGGGTCATGGTTTGTAATTAATACAACAATGGTCATGCCTGTTCTTTAATCGATGACTGTAGGCAAAAAATTAATTTTGATTTTGATATTTCGTAGACCGTTGAAACAAGTAACGAATCTGTTTGTCCATATGTTTTTGAGACACCTGGATGGCAATGAACTTGTCTATGTTTGACGGTGATTTCTGACCATGATGGTTTCACTGTTTTGTTTCTTCTTGCTTTCCAGAGAAAGGAACAACTCCCTACTCACCAGCAGAAGAGAAAACACCAGATTACATACTTAGCGAGACAGGTAATTAAAGGGACTACTTCAAGCAATAAAGAAAATCATTTTATGATGTAACTTAAATTTAAGTTACTTAAAAGTATCCATTAGTTTCAGGTTGAATTACAAATATCATATAAATGTGTAGAGAAGAATTGTCTTTCTTGGATAACTCCAAGCATTTTGCATCAAAAACATTGGTTTGAATGCAATAACTTGCTGTTAATGGCTGTGACCAAAATATGGGGAAGAACATGACAAAATGAATTTTAGCTTTAGAAGAGTATTTTAGGACAAGTGTCAGAAACCTGTTTACAAGATTATTTGGTTCTATCGTATTGAGGTTGAGAATGATTTTGTTTCTTATATCATTTTATCAGGAAGATTTTTAATCAGTTGCACACAATTATGACAATGTGTTATGCTCTATGTGATACATACTAGTTGTTATTGTGAGTGTGTGTATCACTATCAAAGCAGTTAATTTAATCTTTGATGTGATAGGTGAATGTGATAGGTAAATGTGATAGGTGAATGTGATAGGTAAATGTGATAGGTAAATGTTATAGGTAATGTGATTGGTAAATGTGATAGGTAATGTGAAAGGTAATGTGATAGGTAAATGTGATAGGAAAATGTAATAGGTAAACGTTACAGGTAATGTGATAGGTAAATGTGACAGGTAATGTGACAAGTAATGTGATAGGTAAATGTGATAGGTAAATGTGACAGGTAATGTGACAGGTAATGTGATAGGTTATGTGATAGGTAATGCGATAGGAAAATGTAATAGGTAAACGTTATAGGTAATGTGATAGGTAAATGTGATAGGTAAATGTGATAGGTAAATGTTACAGGTAATGTGACAGGTAAATGGGATCGGTAATGTGATAGGTAATATTTATAGGTAATGTTAATGACACAACCTTGGTTCTTATATAGTTATACATGATGAGATATTACAAAAGTAACTACTTTTAACATCTATAATTATATGAACGATGTGAACTGATTGGGAAATGATGAACAATGGGTTGTATCAACTGGGATGTGATCACTGGTTACACACAGTATGCAAACTGTGGCTTCTAGCTGACTGGGGCCACCAGCAAAGAGATGACTATTGATCCCTGGTTACACACCATATGCAATGTACTGTGGCTTCGAGCTGACTGGTGCCACCAGCAAAGAGATAACCAGTGATCCCTGGTTACACACAATATGCAATGTACTGTGGCTTCGAGCTGACTGGGGCCACCAACCAAGAGATTACTATTGATCCCTGGTTACACACAATATGTAATGTACTGGAGCTTCTAGCTGACGTGTGCCACCAGCACAGAGATGACTATTGATCCCTGGTTACACACAATATGCAATGTACTGTGGCTTCTAGATGACTGGTGCCACCAGCACAGAGATGACTATTGATCCCTGGTTACACACAATATGCAATGTACTGTGGCTTCTAGCTGACTGGTGCCACCAGCACAGAGATGACTATTGATCCCTGGTTACACACAATATGCAATGTACTGTGGCTTCTAGATGATTGGTGCCACCAGTGATCCCTGGTTACACACAATATGCAATGTACTGTGGCTTCTAGATGGCTGGTGCCACCAGTAAAGAGATGACTAGATAAGGATCTCCACCAATGACAGGTTGGATAACTCAGGACTTGTAATCCCAGAGCTCACTGGGTTGAATCCAGTCCCAGCAATAAAATGTCTTTGCTCTTTTCCATAAATTCAATATGCTTATTAATAGTAAATAATTCTGGTTTGAGAAGTCGGTGAATACTTTAGGTCATAAGTATTTAACATTTTTAATCGTCTTTTCATATTTGTTATTTTTCCTTTTCAAACAGGCCAGAGAAAGAGAACTTGAGTTGAAGAACTCCTGGGCACAGAACAGAATGACTAGAAAACAAACACAGGCCAAGTATGGATTCTGATGTTGGGTTCTTCATCTATTAAGTCGTAAATTCAAGTATTGGTCTCTGATTGCTTCTTGAATTTCTTCCAGGAAGAGAAAGAAAAAAGCCCAAGCCCAGTGTTGCTTTCTGATGATACTTAGGATTATGCAACATGAGACACAGCATAACCTGTTTGATGCAGAGCTGTCCAAGCTGCTCAATAATAAATATTTGTACTTGAAGGGTATTTGGCCACTTTGAAAAGTAGTCTAGTTACTACCAACTAGAAATTGCATATATGCAAACTCATTGGATCCTCCTGCTTTATTTGTGGTTCCAGAAAATATGATTTACCTTGTTGAAATCACATATGACAGACTGCTGGTAAGGGGAACATATAAGTTATATTATTTGGTATCAAATAGTTTTACAGTGATAGGGGAAACTTTGAACTTTTATGGAATATGTGTCAGTCTTCAGCACAATTTATCTCACTAAAGAGAGACAATTTAAAATGTTTGTTACCCTTTAACAATTGATTGTAATGTTGAACAAGTGTATATTCTTTTCAGACTAGCTTACCAGTGATGTTAACAGGATTTTAAGGGTGGGGGAGGGGGACCAATGTAAACTGGACAGAGGTGAATGCAGGATTTTATCCAGGAGAGGGTTGTTTTGAAGCTACCCCCATGTAGGGTGGTTTGGGGTCCTCCCCAGAACATTTGAACCATTCCTCCAACTGACAATGGAAGGTGGAGGGCCAATTTTCTTCCCTCCCCCACCCACCCTACCCCCCATCCTTTGTGCATGCCACTGTTGCTTATTTTGTGCTTTCGATTTTCCCTAAATGCTTGCTAGAGGCTATTTCTTGTTTTCTGCCCAAACAATCTTCAGCAGCTTCAAACAGGTCCCTGGGATGTTGAGGTGAAGTTAGTCAAGTTTAACTGAGTTCTAAAAGTGTAGGAATGAATATGAGAATAAATCCTATACCTGGCACGATTTATATATAACTCAGCTCCAATTACTTGCTTACTTGTTCTGCCACCATCTTTGTCTATAGGAGTTGACGATACCACCGACCAGTGTCTTTAAACTTGCAATATCAACTGTGCTCACAGTTTCTGATCAGGTTTCTATCTTAAGCAAGAGTCCCAATTTACAATGATGTGGCAGTGTTTCTTCATTCTTCATTACCATTGAGAACTGTAGTATTTTCACCTTACTTAAGAAAAAGGATTCCCCCCCCCCCTCCTTTATTTTTTAATTGGTGAGAAAAAAAGACCCACATTACTATGTGTAGAGACCCAGCAAAGGTTAACAGTACATATATACTTATATATTGTAATGTCTCCAATGGAGTTTCTTCAATTTCACATATCTTGCAAAATATTTTCTTAGTACAGAATAAATTCCTGTGTGATGCTCTCATTGTGTTATCCTTAGTGTGATTATTGAACTTTAAACCTCAAGTCTTATATAAAATGACAATACCATTTGTTACAGGAGACAGGGAGTGTGGGGGGGGGGGGATTGGGCAAGGGCAACTTCAACTGTTCCCCCTGCTCTCCCACTCCTATGAATGAGACATAAATAGTTTAATGTTTCAAACTAACTATTAATCCTTCATGATCGAATATATTCATGAAATATATTATTGGTCATTGTTAAATATGCGTACCCTCCTGCCTGACCCAACTCCTTGTCTCCCCCCCCCCTTCGCCATAGCTCCCCTATTCCCCAATGAAAAAGGCTGGTCATCTTGGGAAGCGGTGACTTCATTGAAGCTGCAATATCGCCAAATTTACTCCAATTTAGCAGTGACACTGGTAATTAGGTGTATGATGTATGACACAATCCCTATTTACCTGGGAAGCCAAGCACGGTTTCATTTAAAACGATTGTCTTCCCTAAACAATTAATTGTATAGACATGGGATATAGGTTCAACTTTCGGAGAGAGCGTATTGACCAGTCACCAGCCCCCACCCCCACGCGTTTAAAGCTTTGTTAATTTTTTCATGGGCGTATGATAATTTATTTCTGCTCGAGGGGAGCCCTGACTTGACACATTCCTACACATTACCCTGGCCCAATAATTGAGCCCGACCCCAGGCTGTAGCCGCACCTTATCGGTCCTTTTATCATGTCATTAATATTCTGCCAAACTATTGTGAGCAAATATTATGTGAATAATTTTCATACTTTGCGCAAATGGTAACATTTACTTAGTATGTGGTGTATATATGGGTTCGTTAAATGCTTAGGAGGTTCAGGGAGAAAAATTTCAAAAATTAGACATTAATGGTGCATTCTGACTTTCTGAGACGCATTGAACTATAAACTGGGTTCATGTGCAAGATTATGCTAATAAGTATACTTCTGAATTTTGATTAATTTTTTTTTTTTTAAACCCGGCTGAACGTTTTTACCCCGACTGAAGATGGAGGTGGGAGAAAGCCGGGACCTAATTAACATGGGCGCAGATCCTGGTGGGGACAGCGGGACGCGTCCCCACCAACTTTTTCAGTGGTGGGGACATGATATACCGTGTCCCCATCAATTTGTCTTGACCAAACGCTGCATTTCAAATTCCCCTGTATTGAACTTTGGCGCAGTTTGATCCAGTATTGTGCAAATGATATGCTATAGAAGACGAGAATTATTACTATTGACACTGTTAGGCGTGACTTCTCTGCTGAAGTATCAACACATTCAATCATGTGAAACATAATCAGTACACGAGACTGGTAAATTGTAGTCAGCAAAACAGACTGAGTGCGAACAAAACAATCGTTAACAACTCACACTGTGTGTTGCCAATTTGAGCTAGCTTCACGTCCTGCGATGTTTCCACTTTCAGTTGAATGACCTGAAGTTTTGGTCAATTTCGGGAAATATTTTGAGAAGATAAAATTTTGGAAGGTAAGTACTTGGATGTTTCTAATTATATGTCTCTGAAGTAAGAATAAACTGGGTCTTACAACCTGCTACACTATAGTACACTTTCACATCTTACTGTGAGACGTATGAGCTTTCTAAGATGAATATACGAGCATGCAGGAGCAGCATTCATATAAGTCGATGTAATTTAAATTATCACTAGTTCTCATTTTATTATATTTATCCACAGTTGTTAAATATAGGACGGAAATCGCATTTGCGGCAGTCTATAATTGTTTTCTGGGAGAGGACCCCAGACCCATCGTATACAAAAGTCTACTTGGATTATATGTCCCCTGATTTTTGTCTGCAGACGCCCATGTATTTCCCCAAACTTAATTTCTAAGCTATGAGATCTCAAACTTGAGGAGGTTTGGGAGAATTATTGGGTCTGGGAAGTGTTATTTCCGGCGATCTGGGAGGTATATTTGACCAAAAATTTTTTGTACGCTACGCCCGAACCCATGGTCGCGCTCCGCTTAGATGAGTCAGAGAACAGACACGCGTCCCCACCATTATCCAAGACTGATCTGCGCCCATGCTAACTAGCATTCTTAAAAGCAGTACGAAAGACACGTCGTATACCTTCTTCAATGATTAAGGTTCAATTACATTTTCAAATGACTTACAGAAAATACGCTTAATTAAGGTGGACTTTACTGGCAGACATGGGCGTAGAAGCCCAATTTGATGGGGGTGGGGGGGGGGGGGGCTGTAACGATTCGCCCTAAAATGTAACCATTATGGAAGGGCGTACTGGTGAGATCCCCTCATCCTTGAAGTGGCGATGGCGCCGATTTCCTCATGGCCTCATCCGCATTTTTGGTTTTCGAGGCACCAGCGCACTTGAACCGGTATTTGGATCAATGAGCCGTTTGCGTTTTATGCTCCAGCCCAACAACCTTGATTCACTCCAACATCTTGCTTTACCAATACATGGAGCACGCCGCTTGTACAAAGTCCCCGTGTGAAAATTCCTTTTGTTTTGCAATAGGCCTATTTACTTTTTAGAAATTCAAGTTGATGATAGATGCTGATCACGATAACCTTTGAGCCCGTGTTTTTTTCCGATACATTCTGTAAGCTTATATTATCATGATCATTTCAAGACCAGTCTTCATTTGTTGAATATCATTCTAACTATTCATCATAGATATATGTACCTTAAAATGGCTGCCAGTACCAGTTGTGTTATCATCTTAACCCTTCTTTTACCATTTTCTATGTCGAAAGGTATACCATATAATTCATCAAATTTCTTTAGAGACATGATTCATTTGATTTACTGAACATTGCTATCTTTTTATCAGAAATGTCTGATATACTTTTTTTGTTTTAAACGTATACAATTTAACGTTTTGTACCGCTCTGTATGCAAACTGTGACTTTTTAAAGAACCACGTGGTTTTACAAATGAGTACGAGTAAAGTTTCTACGTGATCATACGTTTTACAGTGTGTCGGTATATCTCTCTCTCCGCAGATCTTCATGGAGATGGTATATCAATCCAGATATATGATGGTATCGATGCCAAACCTGGACAGTTTCCATTCATCGGATCTTTGAGATACCCAAATGACCAGCACACTTGTGGAGCAACCCTCATTAGCAACGATACCGCTGTAACAGCAGCTCATTGCTTGTAAGTTTTCTTGTTAATTCTGCTCTTAAAGTTTTAATGTTCCTTTCCGCAAAAACAGACTGTAAACTTACAAAATTTTGATTATTACATCATCCAGCCATTTCTGCTTGTATTTTGAACGGTTATATTTATTACAATATTTATTATCTATAATAATGCAAATATAATAATGCAAACGCTGATACTCAGATATTCAAGTTCTTACACGACCTTACCTTTGAACACTTGCTGTAACATTCACCTGGAAATTAGGCGTAGAAAAAGAGAAAATACAGGGTTCTATACTCCAATGACACAATGAAATCACATATTGACAAATGGCAAGATGTCTTTTGTGCGATTTTCCTGAGGTATGTTCGAGGGGGGGGGGGCGGGGACTTGGGTTTCCTTCTCCTGAAAAGAAGGATTCCTGGGGCTGGCTCAAAATAACAAAATACGGGAGATTCAGTGATGTACATTAAAGCTGAGTGCATTAAAAGTGTCTAAGGAGTGTTGGTGTTTGTTATGTTAGCGTGTCGTTAAAAATATTATGGGTGCACTTGAAATTTAATTTTCTCAATCGCTCGTTAATAAAATGGAATAATATCATCATCTTCTTCACAAAGTATTCTAACGTTTAAGACTGATTTAAACAAGTAATTTATCAGCTCCGAGTAGAATTGTTTATTTTTATTATCCTAATTGTGTGTCAATGAAGAGTGACCGAGATCGATATGGATCTAGTCAATTATCCCTTAACCGAAGAAAGATTTACAGTAAATGAGTGTGTCAGATACTGTAATTTTAGGTGGGAGGAAAACGAAGTTGGGAAGATGCAAAGCCATCTTCCTGGGCATAAGTTACTTTTCACCTCACCTTTCGGCTGAAGTTCACCCCCCCCCCCC